>JAVFBW010129076.1:0-13987 GCA_034783835.1 Mopalia ciliata
CATAATGTATAAACGTTTTGATAACTTCCAGTTATCAGTGGAAAATGGTGTTCTTTTGTATCTTTATTTGTGGTATTCCTCCTATCTAGTTTATTAATATGCAAATTGATTTTTAATATTTTATTGGGATCTATTGGGAAGAGAAAATGCTAGCTTTTATAATTTTATTTTTTATTAGTTTTTATATAATACACAGCCACTGGTTTGGAAATTAAAAAAATGACAACATATGACAAAAAACCAATCACACATGTATTGACTGATTGATTGATTGAATGATTTGCGTTTCACTTATCTGTCAGCGGTGTAGTTCCAACAATAAATGGAGCGACATGCTCGAACGTGGAATTGAATGATCGATTTTTAAATGTGTCCAACTTGTCAACGGAGTTCAAACGTACATACACGCTTAAATACCAGGATGGTTACGTATATTTCAAGACAGAAGTAGCAAATGTAACTAACAGAACAATGTCTGATGATATTTTCTTAAGAAGGGAAAATAAACAGTACGTGCGTATATCTACATTGAATAGCGGATATTGGGAAGGATTGTCCAGGATTTGAGTGCGTCTGTTACAAGTATGCCTTTGTCTTGATCAAATAAGTATAAATACCGTGACAGAAAGAGAATATAGTAATATTGGAATCAGTGGAGTTAACATGGCATCCTCTGTCATTCTAAGCAGTGCCAATTATATATTAAATGAAAACACTTGACAAGATGCAGTAGTCGTGTCTTTTACCAAGTAGACGGAAGAAACAAGTTGAGATATACTCAGACTATAGACAATTGCATTATTGTTATTCCAAATCTTGAGATATAGCATTGTGTTTTATGTTTGCTTGCGTTGAGCGTCTTAAACAAGGGTATTTCACTTATAGAAAAGGAGATATAGCATTGTGTTTTATGTTTGCTTGCGTTGAGCGTCGTACTGATGTGTATTTCACTTATAGAAGAGGACGGCTTGTGCATTTCACACGCATACAGTGAAAAAGACAATGGAAACCTCGTTAAAACCACCCCCCGCAATTGATGGAGACATCGTATGACTCACTCATACACCTGATGGTCGACAGACGGACTCCAACCCGTGAACAGTACATCGAAGTATGATTAGTAAGCCGACACGATATTGACAGGACAGATGACATGAAAGTGGTCTATCACAGTAGAAAATGAATTCGCTATATTTCTTGCATAGCAAAATAGTTTTTTCTACTAAAATGAGAATGAACAATATAATAATGTCATTGGGTACGTTATGCCAGAAAAAACTGTTAAGGGTGGGTTTTATCTGAACAGTTACAGATTATCACGCTGATGTTCGCCAGGTGTGACGCCAGTTAGGACGAAATAACATTTAAAATAATTGCCAAAATAGATTAATAAGCTTGGTAGGCGGCATTCACTTATGAACAGTTTATAACCTTTTTTTTAACAATTTGGGGATAAAGCATTTGAGAGGGAGTAAGAGTGGTGAAAAAAAACCCCATATATTCATGCGTTTGTCCATATTAAAAATTCTTGTCCTTGGGCCACTTACCATACTGGGGCCATTTATTCGCTTGAATAGGGCTCGTTTGCTGTTCAATAGGCTTGACTCGCTCAATGAATACACAGTCAACTCAATGACGTTCATTTGATGGCATTGTACGAGAATTGGTTAATGGGGACCGCTCTAGTTTTTTTTATCCCTCTACCACTTAGCGTTCCATTCAGGACAATTTTGGCCCAATTTACAAGCCATTCGATTTGAAAGGAGAAATAACTTTCTAAGGCATTTTGGTCGATTTGGTTATGTTCTATCAATACGCCCATGCTAATGATTCATAGAACCGCCAGTGTAACGGTTTCTTGGTTGATTGATTGATAGGTTGATTGATTAGTTTCAACAAATATCAACGTACTTGACGTTCCGCAGGAATACAAATACGTTAGCAATGTACATGACTGTCTACATGTTTAGTCACTTCTGCTATCGGCCTCTATTAAATTGGGAATGATTTGAAGATAGATGTAAGCCCTATCAAATAATCGGTTTAAGTCACGGGAAAACAGACTATAATTTCATCTGTAGTGGGGATTATGATGAGAACCAGCCCTGAGATGGAATCGGTGGATTTTACCTGTTCATAAGAGGTTTGAAGTGTCTGTGTATTTACTTTGATCTCTTGAGGAGGCCGAAAGACTAATTCGGCCCTCGAGGTCTGAGAGGAACCTCGTTATACTCGGGAAGACCGTCTGCCTTTATCAACATTGCTAAGTGTTACAGCTGGGATGTATAGACACTTCCCCAGACAAGTGTTGTGCAACGACATCTATTCTCAGTTTTCGTTTAGAGCTAGAAAGAAATAACCAAAGCTATGAAGCCGAGGAAATAAAGCGTATGTTAACGAGACACAGTTGCACATAATACTATGTTAAATATTAGCAACACAGTTCGACTGGCATGATTTGCTGCATGATAAAATTTGTGTATACATAAATAGGTTTCCGATCACTGTTTGCTTTCTGATTAAAGCCGTTCTACGGTTATTTCACTCATATTACACTCATAGGATTGAAAGCAAACAAAAGCTTCTAGCGTCTACTTCTTTAGAAACATGAGAATAATTTATGCTTTTGCGAGATACTTTATTTTTTATGCCTGTCTCATTAAAGCGTTTGAATGACAATTGGAAGAGTGAGATACATTAAATATTGACAGCTCTTGATCATATGCGGCATCTAGTGAAGACAAGTATTAAGAAAATATTCTAATCTTATTACATATCTACAGTATAATGTCCTGAAAACTGGAAATCATTCTAGGTTATATTTGAGTCTCCAAAGGATAAGTTGTTAAATTATAGTTAAGGTTTTGTCAACTTTAAGAAACTATAATAACATTGATAGAGGGTGAGTAGACAGATAAAAATGAAAAGATCTCTTCACGTCAAGTTTAGTTCAGTAAATACATTAGTTTGATACGGTATCAGACAACGACTGATTCCCTACAGATTCCAGTTAAAACATCACCTGACTGTTACCAGCTAAACCAGTCTAGTAATCAATTCTACATCACAGAACACTGTTTACAATTCCAATCAGCGACTTAACCGATCAGCGACAGTTCAATGAGAACAATCATGGCACCTATCGCCTGGTTTCCCACACAAATGAGCTTCGCTGGGCTAATTAGGAAACCTTCTACTGTACACACTCATATGGGGTTAAATTGGCTAGCGATTAATCGTCCCACACAGTGATGTGTCGGAAACACCTGATATTTATTTTGGCGCCTATAGACGAAAGTGATTTGGACGGAAATTTCGAGTTCCCTTTGCGCTTTCCATTTTTGTTTTTGGGAGAAAAAAAATCATGTTTACTGATCTATACATATGATGTTAACAAGTTTGTTATATATAAAAAAAAATTATATGTGACAGTAAACACTTTTCTTACGGTTTCATAGCGCTCCAGTCATATACGTTTGGTAAAAGCAAACGCAATATAATATCAGATAAAGTTTTTAATATAGAGAAAGTGTATTTTGCTTGCCTCCCTCAAGAATTAAACTGGTGTTATATATATTTTAAGTGTGTGGGAGACAGTTTGAACAATTGTTTTTCTATCAGATGACCTTTTCGGATAATTAACACATATGAGGCCAAATGAGTATTGATTTGAAACCATTTTTATTTTAACAGTTCGCTGTGATGAATTGTCTACTTATAACAGTAGACTACATGACTGGGATGCAAAGCTATTTATAGTTGCTTTGATAATTGTCAGATTAGTGATATGGTACAAAAAAAGCCAAACAATCGTGTCAGCCATAAAACAACAAGCAAGATGTATACTAAACAGCTTAATTAAATTAGTTACCACTCTAATTAGACAAATATCGCCTGTTGTTTTTGTTTACGCAGAATTCCTAAAGGCCTTGTTTTTGTTTGGGCACGTTGCTAAGAAGTGTTTAAATGTGGTAAGGTTTGTTTGTGAAGGGAAAATTATCCCAACAACTATAATGCATATAGAATACAAGGTGTATTTATAGCCTATTATATGCCCGCCAATTAAAATTTGTTTTCTTCATCTTTATTTGAAACGAAATCAGAGATCAATGGCGTATAAAAGGAAACAGTAATTCGTGGATTGATTTCTACGATAGTTTCGATCCGCTTAGAACTATCACGTTAGCAAGATCGTGACCAAAGACTAGTGTAAGGAAACTAGCGCCTTACTCCGAAGACATAAGAATCATGAAGTTGACTGCCGGATGTCAGAAAGATTTAGTTACAGATGGAGTTTGAACATATTTGTTCTGGATAACCGTCCTGAATGTCAATGGTTGGCCTTCTGCTTCAGATCACAATACCACACATGACATGTGGGAGAATTGTGCCTTGTCATCCAGCCATATCTTTGTAAGCTTTTTAAATTTCTCCAAACAGCAAACGAATAAAACACACATCTATACACGAGTTATTCTGAACATCTTACTTTTTCTGTCTTTTTTACAGATTATATTCCTGATTAGCACCAAGAAAACTTAGAAGATACTCATTTTGGGTGAGTCACACAAAAGGAGATGGCTTTAAATTGGTAGCCGTTGAAATTGAGAGTTTTCTCATGTGTATGTAATTTGTGAACAAATAAAATATGAAAATTGCTACTGCTCCAGTGCGCTTCTAGCAAACATTAATTTTATCACATGTAGTACTTAGATATAATCTGCCTATAAACACAGTGTTAAGTTGATTTATTCCTTCTTATACCACAAATAGCTGAATTCAGCCAAAAAAATGTTTTTGTCACAATTGCATGAAATAAGATTGCTTGAATAAACCTTTTCGACATCAACACTACGAATACACTGCACAATTAACACCAATCATTCAATCTGTTGATTTCAGATGGCACACACTTAAGAAATACTTCCAACAAAGATTTTTTAATGAAGTACATATAAAATATAAGTGACTTTCTATGAGGTATCATTTGTAAAGAAACATACAAGTCATTTTCATGAGTGTTTTACTGCGGTGAATTCTGCACTAATTCAGAAGACATCCATAAAACCTCGTTTTTCGCTATCTTTACACAATGTAAAATAAAACCATTCTAGGCATCGACTCTTAGATACGTAGAGGTCATCTTGTTTTGTACTTCTTTCATGTACGGATTAACACATGAAAAGTAGTGAGAAATAAGAGGGCGGGTGTTCTAAGAAAACTACGGTTCTGTATCAGTTTAATATAATTGTAAAAGCATCTCGGTGGATGAGTTCTACACAAGTTACATATGCTATTGCCACCTGGAAATCTTTAACAGCACAATGTTGACATTGGTTAATTTTCCTCTCGCGAATACACACCACACAGTAAAGCCATTGGGGAAATCTATACTTTCTCATCTAGCTTTCTACTCAGCTGAAACTTCATTCGGAAATTACCTACAGATAAACCTCAAACCGTAAACATAACGTCGAGTTGATTTATTTCCCCTTGGAGCATGTTCCTTTTTATTCAGAGCATTGCAAATAATATGTTTTTACAGAAATTACTGAGGTTATCTGAAAGAGACAATCACACAAATCATACAAAATGAGAATTCGTTTTTACTGCGATGCATTTTCTTCGTATAGCAATAGGCTACATGACTTCGATATAAATTTACTATAGATAGCTTGGAAAAAGAAAAGCGATTAAACGAAAAAAAAAAAACAAAAACACAAACAATCCAGGGAAAACAAAACATAACGATAATAAAAAAAAAGTTAATTTTCTAACAGTTTAATTAAATTAAATACGCTTCTAATTATACGATTATTTTCTGCCGTGTAATTATTGGGAAGGGTATGCTTTCAGAGTTACTGAAGGCATTGTTTTATTTGTTCTTCAAAATTCTTTATGAAGTGTCTTGCTTAATTTTACTACAGCTTTTTTTTCAAGAATTTTTTTTCCGAATCATTGGACTGCCTGTTGCCTACCAGATGTATGTATATCGCACATGGAATATATTCGCAATAGGAATTGTTAACGTAATTCAGAGAAAATAATTCAATAACGTCCCGTTGAAAAGGACAGTAATCAATGCAGATGTGCTGATGATAATCGTGACTTGAACAGGTTAACAGTAATGGTAAAATAAAATTCCGTAGACAATTCCTCTAAAGGAGGGTCCCAATTCACCCAAATACATTTCCATGAAATTGTTACTTTTAAAGCAAATTGTTTAGATTTAGGTTAGCAATTGTCCTCGTGAATATGATAACATAAAAGCTTTCAACGACCACAGAAATGGATTTTATCAGTCATTACCCACTTCTATCAGAATTGAACTTAAGGAAGTGAACATGAATACACTGTCTTAAGGGTCAGTGTGAAGAGTTGATAGGTCAAGCAGAACTATATTCTTACTACAGCGGTGATTGCCGTTCTCTTCGTATTCACATGATTACATATGCATTTGTCCTTTCCATAAATACTGAATTAGTTTATGCACATTTGTTTAGGTTACGGACTCGTTTTCAGTCCATAAATCCTGGGCTCATTACAAACTACATTTTTGCATTAACGTTTTGGCCCAATGTTTATCTGATTAAAATCCAAAGTTTATTTAAACTGTTTATTTGACATGTCTGCCGAATTAACTTTAACTAATCTGTTGCTGTATTAACAGCTTGGTTGTCGTTTACTTCTAAAAAATACTGCAGTTACAATAGAAAAAAAACATAGAACATAATGACTACGCTTTTGATGGTTGTGAATGGGAAACAAGATACTGTTCTTTATTTGTTTGACACGATTGCCATAGAACTAAATTGAAACATATTTCGTTTGTTCAAAACCATCTATTCTAATAATTATAAATGAATGATATTAAATATCCAGTGTGATACCTTTCTATAAGAGAATTGAATTTCTCCCTAGGTTCCTGGAATGCACTGAAGAGAAACGCTCTGCAATCATTTCAACTATTAGGTGGCAAGATCTTTGCCTTGGTCTGATCTAGTCAGTTTGTTTTGCACATCGGTAATTGGAACAAATTCAGAGTTCAATGGTATATACAAGAAAAAGTAATTCTTGGATCAATTTTAACAAAACTTTTGTTCCGTAGTTCTATGATGTTAACAAGGTCGTGATCAAAGGGTTGCTGCCAGTCATAGGAATTCAGCATTTGTTAACACACGATATAACTACAAAAACACAAATAAACCTCGATATTGGCACACTGATGTGGAAATGATTTAGTCAGAGATTGATTGAGAATGTATTTGTTTTAGATTACTGTCTCATATATCAATTGTAGAGCTATTTAAGTTCACCGAACCACACTAATATGTACCTTAACTATTTCTCACCAAATACGGATGTTGTAAAGTATGTCAAATCTGTGCAGTCAGTAGAATGGGAAAAAACATATCGTAGAACTGAATACTAATTATAAAATATCATCTGAATTTTAGCACCATATTGATGACAAAAAAAACTCACGAACTTACGCGAAACTACAAAGAGACAATGCCAACCGAATTGCTAAGACTACTTAATATAGTCCTCGATCTGTACAAAGCATTAGAAACAGAATCACTTACGGGAACTCACTTTAACTGATAGGTTAATTGTACATGGCATAGAACAAATGGCCTTTTGGGGGGTGACTGTGTTAATTGATGCATCTATCTATCTCGTTTAATAACAAGCAGTTGGCTGATGCAACCTTTCAAAGACTAGAGGTTCTAATCTACAAGTCCAAAACCCCGATACCCGACTACAGCCGACATCGTTTTATCTCCAAGTTTGTTCATTATTAAAGTAAATGGCTCGAAACAATTGTGGATAACGCGGATAGGAAAGTCCGCAATTGTGGAGGTGAAATCTATGACATTACAACTTTGGTGATAGATTTTTGTGAACGTGAAGCCTTCAAGATTCGAGGTTACAGTAGTAACCCCAATATTGTAGGTTGATTGATTCACATTGTAATATATGTGTTAACTGTCCGGATGGCTTTGTCTTACCAGGAATGTATTTAGGAAACGGCGCCTATTCGTGCAGATCTAAAAATAGAAATCATTTTGGAGCAGATGCTGCGATACGACTTTGTATATGTAACCTATTGCAAATATTATATGGAAGTGTTCACTGCTTCTGTCTACTTCTCTCTTAACATAAACTTTATCAGAGGAAGCTCTAAGATTAAATCAACCTATAAACATAATGTTAAATTGATTGATCCCTTCTTAAATCCCCTCCATCTATATTCAGACTATTTGTCAACAGTGAGCACAGCAGTTAACTACATCTACATAGCAGAATTATACACTTTCGACGTCAAAACCTCACAAACACTTCATAAAGTAATCCAATCATGTTATCTATTGGGGTTTAAGGTCACACATAAGGCTACCAAAATATATTTTAATCAAAAATGAAATTTATAAATGAACATGTAGTTCTATTTCAAAACCTTCTAAATAAAGCGAAAAGTTTATTGATAATTTATATTTGTCTTTCACTCTGATGGCTTTCCAATGATTTTAAAAGACAATGCTCTTAGAAAAATTAAAGCTTTTTCTAAGTTCGAGACAAAACAAAATCAGATTGGGTAAATCATTTCTCAAAATGATAGTCCACATTTTCACCAACGATGTAGTCATACAATGGATGATTTCAAAGCAAATTGCAATTGAATAGCCAGACACAGATTTTATCTGTCATTAACCAATTCCATCACAACTGAACTAAATGAAGTGAACATGGATACACATCATCAAGTTTTCAGTGTGAAGATTTGATTGGTCAAGCGACACGACATCCAATCTGTACCCGTGGTAGCACTCATCATATTAACCCATTGTGTAACCATCAAGTACGATCAACCTGTTTAACCTTTTTTAACGCAGACTGGGAACTTTGGGATAAACTCGCTCCATTACTGTCTTACCAGAAAGTGACGAAGGTGCTCTCCCTTTACAATAAGCCAACGTTGCATTTTTTAATCAAATGCGTATTAACCCTATTAAAACAGAATTCCATGAAACACTTTTTTCCATAAAGACTGAACTAAGCATGGCACAAAATAGTTCAAATCCATTGTTTATTCATACAGAGATTTGTCATAGGCGCCATTAACTTTAATAATTGTCGCATTACATAGAGCGTTGTCGCTGTTTACCTGTCCAAATTCTACATCTTATATAGAAAATACACATATTAGATCTGACATTTACTTTGTATTCTATCATGTTTTTAATTGTAAAGCAGCCAATCTGAACAGATAAAACTTACATTAATGGAACACGATTGTCATAGAACTCATTTTCAACTGCTTCCACTTTTCCGGAGCCATCTGCATTGAAAAGTAGAAATAAACGAGGTGCCAAATTGGAAAATAATAGTTGATCCAGACGCCGAATCGACAACCTTTCTGAGGGGAAGTGGATTTTACCTTGATTACGTTTTGGGCTTTTGTGTTGGTCTGATCAAGCCAAAATTTGTTTTGCACATTGTTAATTGGAATGTAACAAACTCAGAGATCAATGGCGTCTAGCTGTAAAAATTGCTTCATGGTTTAATTTCAAACGTTTGACCCGTAGTTATACGACATTAAATAGGGCATTGCTCAAATGATTATCACCAGTTGAAGGCAATTGTTAAAGCACGATGGCGTCCCAAAGATACACAAGTACCCCAATGCTGACCGACTGATGTGAGAATGACTGAGTTGGATATTGATGTAGAATTACATCCATGCGCCGGGTTTTAATAGTGACTTTCGTGCTGGGATTCTGGAATACACTAAAGAGAAAAGGTTTACAATAATTTTCAATAATCGGGTTTTGGACTTTGGAGAGATTCGGTCAAAAGCTGTTTTGTACATTGGTAATAAGAACAATTCCAGGCAGAAGGAAAACGAAACGAACATGGACATGATCAAAAGGATATTTCCAGTCGAAGAAAACAGCACTAGAAAGAGACACAGAAACCCTGAGGTCGTCTGATTGATGTAAGAATGATTTTGTTACAGACTGATTGAGAACATATTTGTTCTAGATAAATATCTCGTTGATCAATAGTAGAGTGAAAGCTCATACGTCTACCATGACATATTCCTGAACTTATTTGTTATGACATCAAGCACTGCTGTGTTAAGATTTCAATCTTTCTAATAGTCTGTAATACAATGTAGCAATGCTAATTAGAGATATAGAGATAGAACTGACTAAATTCAAATTGCACTTTCCGGCTATTACGGGTTCAATTAGCACTGTCTAAAAATTTTTGACACATAGAACTTCTTGACACAGTTTATATTGCAATTGAGACTTTAAATCACCCCTAAATGTGCTGCTAATACCTCATTTTCTCTACTCCAGCATAAGTGTAGACTTGAAATGTTAGCACAAGGTCCTGTAACTTCCTCTTTTAAGCCATTTTTATTTTATACCTTTATTAAGCCGGTAATCTACTTAATTGAATATTTGAGCCCTACTTCAAATCTCGATGTACACGAATTTGAGCATTTAAACTCAGTAGCTAGCTAAATTAATGTGTGTGTCCATCTAGTTTATTAACAAGTAGTCTGGTATTGCAACCCTATGGATTACTTTAACGGTAAGAGCTTCCAGTCCAGAATCCACAAACCAAACGACAATCGATACCGTTTCATAAATTAGTTGGTGCATTATTACAGAAAATATATGGAAAGAACTATTTGTAACGTGGATAGGAAGGTCCGGCAATCATGGAGGTGGAAGCCATAATATTATGGCGTTTGTGATGGATTACAGCGAAGCCAGTTTGTGTTGAGGTCAAAGCACCTCCAGCTAGCCCATATGGTAGGTCGGTTCATTCGCATTGTAAGATACGTGTTAACTGTCGTTGTGGGATGATGTTTGTTTGAGAGAGAGAGAGAGAAAAAGAAATGCTTTATTAACGGATGTCAGAATACAGTAATTCCCTTATGTAAATGAAATATATAGAAAAGTCTGTCGTGCCCAGGTCTGCTTCTTTCTAAACCCAAACCGTATCGGAAGAAGTGTTCAGAAAATAAATTGGGCTATAACCATAATGTTGAGTTAATTTATTCCGTCTTAAATCATCTTTATATTTTAGCGTCTTTGCCACCAATCACTTATGAAAATTTAATGTATTTCTATGGCATATTTCATTTTAAAAAGCACAAAATAAAAGGAAGAATTTATCGGTAATTTCCCCTTGTCTTGTACTGATAAAACTACAGCTTTATCTACGTTCGATTCAAGGTAAAATCAGATAATCTATAGATCATTTCCCAAAACAATATTCCAACTTACAACCAGCGACATGGTCTAGCAATTGATGCTTTCGAAGCAAATTGCTCAAATTTATGTTAGCGATTGTCCGCAGTCAAACGTAAAGTAATTGAATGGCTAGAGACCCGGATGTCATCTGTCATTAACCAATTCTATCACAACTGAACTAAATGAAGGGTTCTTGAATACACAGTGTGCCAGTGTGAGGAGTTGAAAAGTCAAGCGGAACTACAGCAGAACTTCACCTGTGGCTGCTCTCTCCGTGTTGACCTGATCACATAGACAGTTACTGTAACTATATCTATCAAGACCGCTAACATCATGCCAAGCTCTCTTTGTTTTCGTCGAATTATTTTAATACAACATCTTTGACAGAAGAAAACAGATATGAGCGTGTATTGTATTCTGGTGTGTCTATTATTCTGGTAAACAGATATGAGCGTTTATAGTATTCTGATGTGTCTATTATTCTGAATGAAAACAAATATGACCGTTTATTGTATTCTGGTGTGTCTATTATTCTGGTAAACAGATGTGACCGTTTATTGTATTCTGGTGTGTCTATTATTCTAATTATAAACAGATTTGACCGTTTATTGTATTCTGGTGTGTCTATTATTCTCAATATAAACAGATATGACCGTTTATTGTATTCTGGTGTGTCTATTATTCTCAAAATAAATAGATATGACCGTTTATTGTATTCTGGTGTGTCTATTATTCTCAATATAAATAGACATGGCCGTTTATT
The DNA here is from genome assembly GCA_034783835.1 of Mopalia ciliata. Lineage (NCBI taxonomy): Eukaryota > Metazoa > Mollusca > Polyplacophora > Chitonida > Mopaliidae > Mopalia > Mopalia ciliata. The sequence goes on from JAVFBW010129076.1 coordinate 12,040, forward strand.
GTATTCTGGTGTGTCTATTATTCCCAATATAAAAAGATATGACCGTTTATGGTATTCTGGTGTGTCTATTATTCTCATTATAAACAGATATGACCGTTTATTGTATTCTGTGTGTCTATTATTCTCAATATAAAAAGATATGACCGTTTATTGTATTCTTGTGTGCCTAGTATTCTCAAAATAAATAGATATGACCGTTTATTGTATTCTGGTGTGTCTATTATTCTTAATCGCCTAGGAACTAGCATGTTTATCTATTGATAGATTAATTTGTGTTTTGTGTGGTATTTAAAGGTATTTGTCTTATATGACGGCAATGCATTTCAGTAATGATTTACACAAGCAGGACTTTAAACTGTGTTAGGATAAAGTACAAAAGTTGACATTTCTTCATATATAAGTGAAAACTGTCATGCTGCACTCCAAACAATCTGTTTCTAGGCACAGTGTGTCCATTGCACCAATGACACTACTTGTTTGTCGATGGCGATTTTAACACTGATGTATTTTTTAAGAGGTTTATTTATTATTCACTCTGATATGATACCTCGGATGATCTTGTCGTCAAATATATGTTAACCTTAGAGTTCGGTTGGTGTCAACGCTAGTCACAAATGTAGGCAGGGTAGAACACAAAAAGACTGTCTAATTTTGCAGATCCATAAATAAAAACTGTAAAGTATCAGCTATGTTATAGCCACCTGGTTATCTGTCTTCAACAGCAGAGTGCTGACATGAGGTAATTTTTCTTGGCAGCCTCTTGTGTATACACGTTTTATCGTAAAACCATAGGGAATTCTTAACTTTCTCATCTTCCATCCATCTCATCTTAATGTCTCTAGAAAAACTTTACTGATAAAATCCTAAGAATAATATAATGTTAAGTTGATTTATTGCTGTTTTGATCACCCAGCGTAATTGACAACAATTTGTCTGTAAAGTTAAGGAATTATGCAGATAAAAATAGACTCTGGGGTCATCCAAAATCCAAATACACAGTAGAACAATACAAGACATCCACAATGACAAATATATACTAGAAATCAGACCAATTAGCCAACACCCAAATACACAATATCAATTTCACAAAATATCCAAAATGTCGATACATAGATGAAATCAGGCAAAATATGCCATAAGCTGATAGATATTAGACACGTGAATAATCATCTTGGTTTTCTGACAAAGGCAAAGGAAAATATGTGACTTATTATCATACACATTCATTTCAACTCCAATGGACGAGAATGTGACAGTAAAGAGTAAATAGGAACATCTTTGTACAGACTGTCGTAAAATGTCAGACGTGAAGAAGAACAATATCTTACAGGAAGAACTGCATTCCCACGAGAATTGTTATCATTGTAGTATTGGAATGTTGATTGCGTTCTGTAGAAAATTTATATATATATATTGTAGCCGAAGAGAAAGGCTATATGAGGTATTGTCAAAGTCATTTAGTGAAAAACCGATTTGGTAGTATAGTTGAGCTTGGGATCAACTCTCTGTGTAGGGACGTGTTCAAGAGAATGTGACCACAAGGAGCAAATAGAAACATTTTTATGCTTTATACCAAATGATGTAAAAAGGTCAGACCTCTATGTGGAAAAATTACAGTGTGAGTCCAGGATGTATCATCACACGGAATAGTTTCAGCTGAAATAAAACCTATCGAAATTCAAAATACCGTTCACTATAGAATTTATAAAAAGATAAAACGTATTTCATGTATGTGTTGTTCACTTAAATTTGTCTTTCAGTCTATTTCTCTACTGATCTTCTCACAAACTAGCTTGCACCACTGGTCAGTTCATTTTATTACTGTCCCAGGGAAGGATTACACTAAACGTGTTGATTTCTGACCTGCCTAGAGGGGAAACGGTAAAAGACGGACTATCATCCAGAACGACCCATTAATTGACACTTTGAGTGGAGTCTTATAGCGGAC
>JAVFBW010129087.1:0-13986 GCA_034783835.1 Mopalia ciliata
CACCGCATCTGTATCCCAGACAGATATATTCAGTCAGACCGTTATTGTTTCGTCAGTAATTGAGGAAGTAACCAGTTCTGTACCAGAGCAAAGCTTAGAAACATCGTCTCCAAGTAGTGTTGCTTCCCCGCTATACTCATCCACACAAACTCTGCCACTAACTAGTGCAGGACTAGATACATCAAACCCAGTTTCAGAATCTTCTTTAGATTTACAAACTCAAAGTAGTCTGTTGACGTCCGATCTTCCAATGTCAACAGCCAGTGGAGGTACTTTGCCAACTAGCCTTGCTTCTACCCCGCTTTACTCATCTGAGCAAACAGTGCTACCAACTAGTTCGGGGGTAGATTTGCCAACTAGCCTTGCTTCTACCCCGCTTTACTCATCTGAACAAACAGTGCTACCAACTAGTTCGGGGGTAGATACATCAATCCCAGTTTTTGAATCTTCTTCAGATTTTCAAACCCAAAGTAGTCCGTCGACGCCCGATCTTTCGATGTCGACAGCCACTGGAGGTTCTTTGCAAACTAGTCAGTTGGTGACAATACAACCGAGTCCTGTTCAGACAGATTCCACTGTCCCTTCCACCACTGTGACCGTTCAACCCGTACCGCAGGATAATCTCCTCCAAATGACGATTCAATTGGACATCCCTGTGGATCATACTAGTTAAGTTTTCCGCAGTGAACTGGCTACAGGTATGTATAAAACAGCATTCATTGAAATGTATGTTTATTGCAAGATAAACCTCTAACAATGTGAAGCTTTCAAGATTTTCTTCCGATGTGGTTGGCTGTATTTTATGAGGTTTTGTGTTGCCTCTGAGCTCGGACTGTATCAAAGTAACATGATGTGACTGCATGTATCTGGTGAATTTGACTCTTCATGCGCTCAAGTTAAATGGTGGATATACTCAATTTAAAAATTCAGAAAATAGTAAAGCGTTATATATTGTCTCCCCGTGGTACATGATGTCGTCTGGTAGGCTGTAAAACCGTAGTGTTGCTATTGCCAAATTTCTATGTAGATAATCGAAATCAAACGATGTTTAATTAGTTTCTACGTGAACACCCTATTCAGATTGACAAAGTGTTGCGACTGGTATCGCTAAATATTGAACTGTTTCTTTTGAAAATGTTTGTGTCTTGTCCATGGTAATCAAAATAATGAGGGGCGCCTGTGGAATGGCGAACTTGGGCTGACGCAATCTCCACGTTTAAAATTGTACAAAATTGGTGCCTCGGTGGGGTATTTTTTATAACATGACGTGATTATAATGGTAATAACTTTATTCTTTCAGCTCTAGAGGAAAGTTATAAAACGGGGAAACAAATAATTACCCCCACCCAATCCAGACGGAAAAGGCAAACAACCGGACCGGATGTTCAGGTTAATGTACGAAAACGAATATTTTTTCATATGTTCATATGTAATTTGAAAGAATCAATAATGTTGTAAAGACCCCTATCTTTGTCAAATGTAGCCCAAAAGATTATGTTGTGTCTTATTCAGTTATCCCAATTTCGGTGCAAACCAAAATCGGGATTGTTGACAACTATTGTTACAAACAAAACGGGGACGCAAGCCTGTTTTCCTACAAGGATCAGATATATTCCCAATGCCGATTAAGTATTTGTGTGTTGTTGGCTTTTCAGATAACAAATACAAGTCCACTTTCTAACGACATCCTGGCAGTGGACTTTTACGTCAAGGAAAACGGACAGACAGTTAATAACAAGGAAGCGTTGAAAGCATTTGACGCTCTCACGGATGCTGAATTCCAAGAGTTTTTTAAGGTAACGGTGACTTGTTCAGCGACAAGATAAGTTTTAAGATCATCAAGGCATTCCAACCTATTCTAAGCTGAGCACAATTTGTTCAAGAAATGTGTTGAACTATATGCAAGTTTGATTGATAGGATGAACAATAGGCAAATTTGGTTAGTTCCACTTAATCACCATTGACTAAAGCAAAACAAAAGTAGAATAATTTATATCTTTTGTACCAATGGGAGTATGTCTTTTTTATACTAGAAATCAATATCCTAATGGATTGCAATTCATTTATAAAATTGTAGCAACATAGACATAATTGCATTACATCACTTTTGTTTTAATTCAATACTAATCATATTCAATCATAAATTGTAATCACACTAATCATAAAAGTTTATATATGCGAGGTATTGAATGTTCTCATTTACATTGCAAATAAACAGACGTTTATCAGTTTGAACTGACACATTTGTTTTACTTTACAGGATTTGAACGTAACGTTTCAAGGGATTACCCTTTTAGAAAATGTGGATCAAACCATATCACCGAGCTATAGCTCTACGGTCTCGGTGGATTTGTCGGAACCAGTGTCGGTAAGTCATGATATTGCGGTTTCTTTATCTTTGTATTTTACTGCCTGATTCGATTTGAACAATTACACTTCCTGGCTGTACATATTAGATTGTATGATTCTTCGTGGAAAAGTCCTAGCGCTGCCGGTAACTGCGAACAAGAGAGTTCCGTCGTCATAAAAACCATTAAGAATCATACAATTCAATAAACTACAAATATTATCGAAACTGGTCATTTCAAAAAAATCTTTAACAAAAAAGACAGCATCAGTTTAATGAAAGTAATTTATTCACTTCCATTAGCCAAGGTTTGGCAGCCATAAATTTAGTGCTTAACAAGTCAGCTTACTGATACCCCTTCGACGGGTTCAAGTCCATCTGTCGACGTCAGTTATGTTAACGAGAGACACGGTGTGGCTTCGGAAATCACGGGGTAGTTTTTACGAGATTTCATCCCGGTTTCCCGGGATATTTGAAAATCTGTCGATATATAATTAAAATACACTTAAGTGCGATGACGTTAAACCCATATCAAATAAGCAAACAAACCAAATCGGCTTGTTTGCCCTCATATACAGTAATAAAATAACATTAAATGTGATGGAAAATACCAAATAAACAGACCAGCATTATATTTAATTTGAGAATGTATTATGTTCTACTCTTTTGATTTATGTAAAACGATGTTAATGAATCTTTCATGAGACCAATGGGTGTCCATCAATGTCCTTTTACATTTAATATGAAAATAATATTTCTTCATGTAGCATTAAAAAGATGGTTAAATAAATCACAAGTAAACAACTTATGAATACATAAGTTCTTAAAATCCCTGTTACCAACAAATAGCCATTTTATTAAAAAAGTGACTACCATGCACATGTTTCAAAACCTAAGATGAAAGTGGAGTGTGTGTCACGTGGGTTAAGGATTGGTCAATAAGACGGAAATGTTGCTTTTTTAACGAATTAACTTGGGAGTATGGAACCCTCCATATACTACTCCCTTTTTATCGGGCAGCTAGGATTCCTGTTGTCCTGATGTTTCCGGGCCTCAGGGGAATCGAAAGAGCCGGTCTGTGTATGATCTTTACATGGCGTTTTGTGATCCATTGCCCTTCATTGGCGCTTTCTTTCGCTAGTGAATGAATGAAATAACCCTCAGTTCGCCGATATACCCAGATTAAACAAACCAACTAACAATATATAGTAATTTTTACTGTTAATTTATCAAAGTTATTATGTCATGTGACTGTTCGACAAAAACAATGAAGTCTACAAATATTCAAAAAATAGAAAACTGAGAAGATAAAAATGCATGTTATCTATCTATTATCTAAATGGGTTTTTTTTTCTTTATGGTTTAAGTCGTTTTAAGTCATTGCACTGGAAAGGTACTACACATGTATGCCTTTGATTAAAAAATTATGTCTTTTAGGGAAATCTAAAACGGATACTTGATAAAAACTTCCAATATTAAAGCGGTGGCGGGGGGGGGGGGGGGGAGGAACCCACCTGTTGCCCTGATACTTTACTTTCAGAGCTAAGGACTAACGTGAAGGCGATCTGCTGGTGAATTATTTGTAGTTGACGTTCTGTGATTGTGCTTTCTTGTCTTTGTTTGTTGTCAGCTGTTCCATTGCACTGACACGCTTTCATGTGAGTCAAGTAACCTTAAATGCGTCGTTAAATCCCAATCAGTCAAACAGACAAACAACCAAATATTAACACAACTGCAATCAAGGTGTATTTTGTTTTTCCAGATGACACCATCGTCAGTGCCACTTTTCTCTACGATATCATCAGCTATTTCTCAAACTGATATGTTCAGCGATAGTGCCATAGCTTCCTCTGTGGTTAGTGATTTGACAAGCTCTGGGCCCATGGAAACGTTAGACACAAGTAGTGTTTCTACTCCGATAGTCTCCCCTGGACCAACTTTGCTGCCATCTACTTCGATGATTCTAACGGTATTTAGTCACATACACCTTTTCGGATTAATTTGTGTTGATAATTTTTTACCAACAATCAACCCAAGATATTCTTAACATTTGTAACAGGATAAAATTTTTAATATTGCTTTAATTTAAGTTCAGATACGCTTTAATACCATGTTTTCCGATAAAGATACCTACATGGTATATATTTATGTTTAGTGTCATAGTAAAATAAAGAGAGGTCCCTGGAACTCGCTAATTGGCTGGTTTCTTCTATTCGCATTTTTCATGGTTTGTTTATCGAAGTGCAATAAAGATATGACTCAATAAATTTGTTTACCTAGTAGAATCGCCCTTGAACTAGTAAAAGTTGCCGTACTTGTTTTTAAATTTTGATTAGAACAATCACAGTGGAGTGTTTTGTCTATCCCACCTTGGAAAGTCCTCTAAATATGTAAGATACAACTTTCAGAAAATTTTTTTTTAAATTAAGGACGAACTTTCTTAAATTTGTAGAAAACTATTTATATTAGAAACTTCAAATTTGTAACATTGTACAGAGCATATGCGATCTATTGAAGGGTGCCTCATTTTTGTATTACATTAAAAAGGGTAAGGACGAACTTATAATAAAAATGAGGTACCGTTCATTATATCGAATTGTGCTCTTTACAATGGTACAAAAGAGTATAGTTGTCTACAAGCACGCCTTGAAAAACGTAGAGGCTGCTTGTGACCGCAGTGACCGAAATTGGCAATTAAAGATTGCTGCTTAAATATATGATCATAGGAAAACTAAATCATAGGTTTCAATTTCACTGCTTGTAATTAGAACTTTGAATTATTATTTTGACAAAACTTAGTTTGAATACCTAACTTTTAATCCAAGCAAAAATAATTCGGTTCAGTTTGATCCCAAGAGGTCCAGCAAGACCTTAAAATCTGTGTCTTTGTTATTATGTTGGCTGTGGGAAACTTGAATCAAACGATGACAAACAGGACAAAAAAGTACACCTAAATCAACAATACAAACAACACGACAAGTATATCGACTTCATGTTGGCCCTTGGCTTTGAGAACAATACGGCAATAAAAACCTCCCTCCCAACACAAACTACTCAGCTAAAAAAATATGCGTCGAATAGCGTAGAATATTGGACAGATATTGTCTGTACGTAATGTCGTAGGGATGGGTGTATCATATAGGTGAATAGGAATATAATACATTGCTTGAAATGTGTATTTATGTTTTAACCTAAACGTATTTGTGTCTTTGCAGACAACATCGTCAGCAGAGCCAGTTGTCTCAACAGTGCCATTAGCAAGCTCATCAACTGATCTGCCTAGTGAGAGCGGCATCGTTTCGACAGATATTGAGAGTGTTTCCAGTTCTGTACCCGATCAAAGCTTTGAAACAGCGTCTACAAGTAGTATTGCTACAGTATTACCAACTATTTCGTTGATAGATACATCAATCACAGTTGTTGACTCTTCTTTAGTTTTCCCAACTCCAAGTAGTCCGTTGATGTCCGATCTGTCGACATTAACAGCCAGTGGAGGTACTTTGCCAACTAGCCTTGTTTCTACCCCGGCTTACTCATCTGAGCAAACAGCGCTACCAACTAGTTCAGGGGTAGATACATCCAGTCCAGTTTTAGAATCTTCTGTTGTTGCTCCAACTGAAAGTATTGTTACTTTTACACCCGATTTGTCCATGTCAACAGTCGATTTAGATACTTCCACAACTAGCCAGATGGGGACAATACAACCGACTAGTCCTGTTCAAACAGATTCCGTTGTCCCATCCTCATCGGTGACTACACCACCTATAGCACTGAATAATCTACTTCGAATAATGCTCAAACTGGACAGCTCTGTGGATTACACCAGTGACGAGTTCCGCAGAAAACTAGCTGACGGTAAGCTTACAACCAAACATATCACTGAAGTAATTATTGTTTTTCAAGGGCGAACATCTTATAGCCAGAAAGATCCAGCTTATTGTTGGGTGTGTTCTAAGTTTTTCTAAGTGAACTATTCTTGAGTACAGATTTACACATAAATTACGACAAAACAAACAGCACTTGTAAAGGGGTAGGCTGCCTTCCTTATAAACACAATTGTGTGCTCTTGTTCCAAAATATTATTCCATACTTTTCCAGGAAATACATAGTGTTGCTCAGTATTACAAATGACGTTGCTGCGCAAGTCGTCTTCACCTTTAAACGTTTTGCAATCTCTGATTGTCAAATATGTGCCTGAATTAACCAAATGAATTCATATTTGTTTGGGTAGGATATGAGATCTTTATTTCCAAATGATGTATATTGCACCTAAATAAATTACACACCGCCATGTTAATGAAATAACCTGAAGAAAGACTTAAAACACCAAAATAGCGTAGTCAGTTATCGGCAAACATGCGTATTCAACGGACAATAACATCAAAAACGGGTTTAAGGCCCAGGGGTCGGCTCAAAGCGCTATTAAATTTAATCAGTTATTAGATGACGTCACGCCATGATAAAGTTCTACCTCTACTTCGGTACATGTATGAGTGGTTTAATCTGGTGTTAGCGGTTGATAGCCTTTCGAGCAACTGGCCATAGTAAAAAGGGAACCAACTGACTATCGATTTAACTAGAACTTCTACATCATTTGTTGTGGGTTTTCAGTTCAATTACATGTGTGCATCAATCCAACCAAATGCTTTTTCAGCTTTTGTACAATGGTTGTCATCAAGTACTGACGCGAACGATGACATTATAAATTGCCACGGCAGAAAGTACTCACCATGCATTTTTTTTTTTTTTAAATCCTATCACAGCATTAAAGAGGGCATATCTTAAAGGATTGGAAAGACAACGCGAACAAGCTGGTGTAAATAGGCGGAAGCGAGAAGTTGATGATACATACTTCACCAGAACTGACATACAGGTAATACAAAAATAAGTTCGGGTGATTACACTGGCTCTATCGTAAGGTACATATTGCTTTGCGGGCCAAATTTTTTTGGCAAGAACAGCTTTGAAAGCTGTGTTACTCCCATATTAGATGGGAAGTGAATGTCCGCTAACTAACCGTATATTTAGTAAATGGCCGGATGGCTGAGTGGTGGGGGTAGCCGTTATTTACTGCAGGCGATTCGGTGTCTGCCTCAAAGGTTAGGGGGTCGGATTCCCAGACGGGTTTCTACCTGCAAAATTTTCTGAACAAATACATGTATCTGTTCAAACCTAGAAACTGATATCCCAAAAAGACGAAAATATTGTTAAGGTAAAATATTGGTATGTTTAGCCCATTTTGGCTTAAGTTTACTAAAATGCATGTGCCAACAATCTCCGACCCATTTTTTCCGCGATGGCAGTCAACATTTACTGGCGCTGATAAAAATAAAAATTTCACTAATGAACATATTTAAAGTTATTTTATGATATTATGGTTCATTCAAGAGTACGACATATCGCATAGAAACCTTAGCAGAATTATTATATTTTGTTATTATTTTATTTTATTTTTTTCATTTTGTAATTTTTCTACACATTGTCTCCATATTATTCAGTTTCTTAACTACCATAAAGTCATGAGTGGTCGATATAAGATGGTCAAAAAGTTAACACAAAATAAGACTTGATTCGTTACTGGATATATTTATCCTGAGAAGACGTATGTGTTGTACACATTGTACAGTGTTGATTGCGAGCAATGGCAGTTTACAATTTTACATATCGCTTTATTTCCAGATTGTCAAGATTTTTAATCAAGATAATTCAGGTGATAGCGGAACCGAGATGAACAAAGCTGTTCATTTTGCTGTATTTAACGATGGACAGGTGGTATCGGGTATTGAAGCCTTCGCGGTTCTGCAACGTGTAAACATGACAGAACTTCATCATCTACTTAACCTTCAGGTACGGTTAACTTTATTGCCAGTAAATATTTAAGTTATTATTCTACTGTCATGTTATATTCATGATTGGACAAAACCGGAAGTATTTAAATTATTTTCCACTAGCCTTTATAAAGATCAGCAAATGAAAACAACAACATAAAGAGACGATAGTCACGAAATAACGAATTGCATATGAGATTTTTTAAGTTAAGAAGGTTTAAGTTTTGAACGATTTAAGTTTTAAAGTTATCCAGAAATTGTATCACTAGTTTAAAATGTTATTCATTATACCAAAGGATACTTGTACAAAGTTTGCTAAAAGGACTACGTACCTCTATTTTGGGTTTATTCTCTGAAGACAGTGCTCTGAGTTGTTATGGAAAAATATGTTGTGACTACTGTCTTTCTCCACTGCAGTCTTCAAAAATATTACATATTTAAAGTTGTGGACTATCTTATTGTTCTGACAATTCGTCTCCAGTCCGATATCCTGTTCAAACCGGAAATCAACATATAACATCACATGCCTTGTAAGAGATTATTAGATAAAATTTCAATGTCATTTCGATTGTTTAATTGTTTGCTATATTTACGGCCATAGGTGTTGCTTTTTGGATTTCTCTTCATGAATTTGCTTATACACATATTTTGTTGAATGGAATTGTTGGTCGAGACATGCGGAAATAACACGTGTGATATAGCTTGGAAAATGCCTGTAAAAAGGGCCACATCACCAAATTACGTGTGATTGAAGTCAAGTGCAATGTGGCTATTTCTGGTTACGGGCAGTTTGTTTAGAAGGCATCACTGATGTGTTAGCACTGAAGGAATTATTTATTTTCTAATACCAAAATGCTTCATAGGCAGTGCAAATGGCAATGATCGTACATTGTTTTGTATAATAAATAAAAGACTTTTGAACACCGGGTAAAACGCAAATGATTGAATTCAAAACAATTTCTTACTAAAATTGATTATATTTCTGCTTACAGTAATTCCTGTCTCTCGCAGAGCTTGTCGACGGTTTACCAACAAGGAAATCTTTGCCGAGATGTATTTCAGGAAATGTATCAAAACTACAAGACTCTGTTTTACTACCAGAAAGCACGTTTTTACCAAGCCCACCTTTTTTTTCAAAAATAAAAATAAATCTTCTCAACTATAATTATATTCAAGGACTGAGCCATATTTATATTTCGGTTGAAAGTCATCTTTTATATTTTTTAAATTGGTTATGGAACAAGTTTTGACATTTTATTCTACATCATCCTTCTTAATGTCACCAACGCTGTCCTTTCCGGTAGCATCGACATCAGCTAATAATAATTTTCTAATTACAATATTATCTTACTTATTGGGCAAAATGTCTCCCGTCATCAGCGCTGAATCAAAGCTAACTTCAGCAGTAAACTGTCCAGTTATAAAGTCATTTACATGCCAAATTCGTGGACCACAAATGCGTCAATTGATGATTGAGGGCGTTTCTTCTGGAAACGACGGAAAATCTACACGTGGCGTTAACACCATACACATGGATTACAAATGCCTCTGACTTGCCAATTGTTAACCATCATCAAGAATATACGCATAATCTGGTGACTCATACCATGCAAAGGGACTTCAATTGCGTGTCACTTGACAATTGTGAATATTTCTTCTAGAATAGACGCATGTCTACAACTAGTGATTCATACCATACACGGACAACAATTGCGTCTCATTTAACAATTGTGACCATTTCTTCTTATAATGCGTATTATCTACAAATCCTGATGCAAACCATACAAAGGGACTAAAAATGTGGACATTTCTTATAGAATATAAGCGTCATCGACAATAAGGGATTCATGCCATACACATGGACTACAACTGTGTCAGTGGACATTTCTACTAGAGAGATGAGTTATCTACAACTAGCTATTCATATCATACACATCCACAACAAATGCGTCTCATCTGAAAATTCTGGATTTTTCTTCCAGACAATACATGTTATCTACAACCGGTGATTTATATCATTATCCACCTCTACCAGGTATATTTTTGCGACATTGAACGCAATTAACCAAACATCACCTACGCCCAAATTGTTAATGTTAAATTTTAACTACAATACAACAGCTTTGTCAGAGACGCTGCCCGCAGACTCAGTTAAGCGGTTACCTGGGGGATTTCAACGGTAGTGCCATCAACAGTTAAATTCCAATTATTCAACTGGTTCCTCTATATAGATCAAGGATTGAAGTGAATCTCAGTGGAACTTAACACTTTGGAGAAGCCATAGCCCGTTTGACATCAGGTACTTATATTCTTTTAACAAGGTGTGATCCTTTCTGTGCCCTTATTGCTGGAGACAATTCAACCATTTTGATACCATTTACAAAAATGTGTTCATTTGTGTGTATTTAATATTGGTATTGGTGTATATAAACAACTAAGCTCTGGAAATTTGTAAGAAATAGATAGCAAATTACTGCACATTCATTGAGCAAGCAAACGACTGTGAAAAATTCAGATTTGATTGAGATTGATCCGCAAGTTCCTTGTCCATAAATTGGGACTAATTTCCGCCATTTGTTCATCCAATATAGTCTATTGAACGCATTGAGAACGGGTTAATAAAATCCGTTTAAATTTTTTTAATTAAGTCTATTTTTATATTTTGAGACAGGAAAAGAGGGTGTTTTAAAGAAATTTTATTGTCACCTTTATTGATAACAAAAGACCGAGAGAATCGAGTACGTCCAACGGTATCGACCCAATCCTCGCTATGGTAAGTATTTGTTCTGTACAAGCAGCGGATTTTTTCGCAACATTTCTATGGAATATGGAAGTTCTTAATAAAGTCTCACCTTTCCCAGGAAGGTATACTATTCCTTCATTCCCGTCGTAAAAAAAACTACTACGCAGCTCGTAACTTAAAACAAATTTTCACAAGTGCCTGGTAATATTTGGCTCGGGTAACAGTTTTTTTTTATACCTTTTTGCCGGTATATAACTCATAAGACGACGTTTTTCTCCAGGTTTCTTCTTGTGTCTGTACAGTTTGACCAGAAACCTTATAAGAGTTCCTAATTCTTCTACTAAAGGCTCAACCTACATTCCCCTATATGTGGGGTTGGCAATTCGTCTTTGAGTCATCTCTTCCACAGAGAGAGGGCATTTCCGGTTATAATATGCAAGGGGCAATCATGTCGAGGGTTTTGAATTCGAATATGGTCGATCAGGCTAACGAAGGATTATTGAGGTCTAACAAGTTTGAAACCCGCGACAATGTACTGTTTATGTTCTTTTGCACACTGACAGCTTTGATTTATAACGTTGATACCCGTCATATAGACGGCAACAAGAAAAAGGAAAGGCAAGACGTTATATTGGAACTGGGTTGAGTATGTGGAGGCTACCCTTCGAATCTCAGAACCGTGGATGTGTTACTCGGCTAGCTTTCTTCCAAACGACACATTGGGCGTGTGGGTCAAACATATGATGTCTGCGCAGTAGGCCAAGCTAGCTATAACTCGCACTCCCTATACACTGCCCACGAGTCTTCTGAGCAGACTTTGGTCAATTGGAACAGGCTACAGCAGAGTAACACATTCACGGTTCAATGATTCGAAGGGTAATGACGTTTCTTAACCCTCTACATACTCATCCCAGATTGAACCAGGCATTAATATAAGTTGAAAAGTCACGCTTAACATAACGGTATGCTATTTTAGCAATTCGTTTAACTTTTAAAAACAATAACACTTAATTAACTATTTGTTTTAGGTGTTGAAAGTATGACAGGGGCATTTAACCAAAAATTCCAGACTTCTACAAAAAGTGAATATCGATAGTCAGGTTACCGCCGAATTGAGTGCTGTCATTACGCATCCTGTAAGGAATTTTCATCATTAGTATAATCGTTGGATAATGTCTAGCCAGGTCAAAGGTTGCATGTTACAACGACAACCACAGAGCTATATTCATCCGATTGTAAGCGCTTTCAACAAAAACAGCTATCAGATGTCAAAACAACAAAACAACTGTTTCGCTCGAATCTCGAATTGCTTTCAAGAGTAGGAGAATTAATACTGTAAAGCTGCTGCATCTGTATTAAATTTGTCCACAGACAACATCCGCCTGTACTACCCAGTGCTTTAAATAATGTTGAAATAAAGTAACAGGATAGGTGGGCGAATACACACACAGGTTATTCTATATTCATTTGGAGGGATGTCAAGAAACACAGATACTAAACATGCCTTTTTAAGAAAAAATAAACTCTGAATGTATATACATTTTGTTTTCTGATAATCAGGATCCCAAATGATATGAGCTATCTGTATACATGTATTGGACAGGGTGTATGTAATGAGATGAGTAGTACAGCCCAGAACAGGAACTTTGGGTCCCAAGGATCCCCTAATTGTCGTTGTAATTTAACCAATCATTGTCGTACTTAAAATTATTCTCTATGTAACTTGCTATTGTGAAAAGTATTCAGTTAAAGCACGCTAAGTTTAAGTATAGTTACCGAAAGCACTTCTAGAAACATCGGAATATCTAAATCATTATTATAGGAGCAAGCAACTAACCATCTAAAGACAAAACTTCAACACCAGTCATACACGAGTTTACAATTCCGAGAATAAGGCCGGCCTACTTCAGCTTTAAACGCTGACATCACCATATATGGTAAACTGTTTGCCATATATGGTCAATTGGGTTCAGCTCAAAGCGAGGCCACTTCCGTTTGGAACGCAAACAACGCCATATATGGCAAAATGTAAATTTTTGTATTAACTTTGGAAACAAATATACACGACCATCGCTCTCAGCGTTTATTATAAACTGTTATAATCAGTGCACATTCACCTTGCCTGGTGGGTCTTAAATTGTTTGTATGTCAGGGGAATGAAACACTAAATAAACCCTATTCATACCATCTCAGAATCCAGTTATTGTTATTTCTTTCAAGAGGTTTAGGCAGCTACAAGACGAAAGATGATACACTGAAATAAATACACACCCCCCATTTTTCTGGGGTTTGACAAACCCATGCACTCAGAAGAATCACGAAACGGACATTAAATCATGCAATATTCTGTTGCATGGATCGTTTTGTTTACAATCATTCAGAAGTTTCATCGATTGACTGATTGGTGTTTAACGCCGTGCTTAAAGGGAAGGCAACTGATTTTCGGCTTATTGCATATTTTCAAGGACATGCATCTGTATTAAAGTTCCATTCGATTAAGCATAGATGTCAATAAGTTTATTTAACAGGCGAGAATGACGTCATTGTTCGAAAACACCATCGGTCACCAGTGTGGCCGTTTGCTTATGGATGCATTGGAAGGTATCTGTAACAACATGGCGTATACACAATTTCGGCCTTCCAAGCGCAATGTTAATCTGTTGTATCGTATCAATATAGCTCTTTGAGTAACAAATACGTTGAACATGTTTTTAGTTAACATGCGGTTTTATAAAATCAGGTTAAAAGTACCGGATGAATATGTACATGCGCATGTTTGCTGTTCTTGTTGTTTCGCTTGGGGATTGAGCCCTCACTTTCGGTTTCATGTGTAAGTATCTACCAGTTCATGCAGTTTGGAGACAGCCACGACTAGATGAAAATCCGTTGTCTTTCCCTTTAAGGGTTTTTCACTTACATGACCGCCGTGTACTTCTACAGAGTGAACAGCAGTACAACCATACTGTGAAGTGTATTCATATGTTATGTTGAAACAGTTCTAATCCTCTATAGCTCTATAGCTGACAGCCATAGGCGTAAGGGACGGGGGGGGGGGGGGGGGGAAACCT
>JAVFBW010129098.1:0-13986 GCA_034783835.1 Mopalia ciliata
GAAACCTCGTAAAAACCACCCCCGCGATTGCCAGAGCCACAACATGTGACTCGCTCATATACCTGATGGTCGAAAGGCGCACTCGAACTCATGAACAGTAAATCCAAGCATGTTCGGTTCAGGAAGCGCACTCGCTATCACTGAGCCACGGCCCGAAATATTTTTTGACCAGAAGGAGTCAATGAAGTGTAGATGAAAACCACCTGTAATTTACAACATGCTAGCAAACATGACTACAGAATAAGAAGCCATAAAGATAAGCTGTATGGAGTGTATGTAAACAGGTAAGATATGAAAATAATGGGCCACTACAGACAATAGTATTATTTATGACTAACATAACTTACTGAAATACTCTAAGGCTGTTTACATTTCTACAAGCAGGTGCCCTAGCTTGTTAGTGGGTGTTGGTACATAGGACTTTTAACTAAGAGGTACATTTTGTAAAACCCAAACAAAGATTAAAAATAATTGCTCAATAGTTTACATCTTTCATTGAAAACCAACCAAGACTTTGAGATAAACAAAGTACATGTACATTAACAAGGGCCTGGAAACAGATAAGCTTTCAGATGCACCCTAACTTTAACAGCACCTGAGGCAACAGGACGCTACCTCACACCATAATACACAGGCCTGTGTATTACCCAACCCTGGTCATTTAACGGATACATGAAAAACAAATTGTGTGATCTAGTAATGTAGGATAGCCAGCCTTTTTTTCAGTATTTGTTCACTAGATTAAGGTTTTACTGCATATTCCAGATAATTTTGCTTATATAATGGTGTTCCAGGCAAAAGGGTTAAGGAAAGATGTCAAGGCAGAACAGCTTCCTGTTGCCATCAGAGCACATGGGCAAACGGAAACTCCTTCCAACCAACCACTTTTTAAATTTTTGAACACCCAAATTAATTAATTAATTAATTAATCAAAGAAATAGTTGTGATAATAAACGTACAATGTCACCGAGATCCATCTTGCTGAATTTGAACGACTGCAGAGATGATGGTAGACTTTTCTTGATTGAAGGCTCAAGGTTAGTTTTTAGGTATTCCACCACATAGTCTCCCACATACGGCCACATCTGATCGATTATCTGAAAAATAATAAAAAGGCATGACAATATTACACAGGATTGATTTCTTTGGTGTTTAACACTGTACTTAAAGATATTTCACTCACATAACGGTGCTGTATTCCAATAATAATTTATTCTAGAGCAACCACAAAATTTAAAGTGTTTTGATACCTTTGGAAAGTTTATATACCTGATATACATGGAACACAGGAAAAACACAACCCACCAAAAAAGGTTTATAAGGCATTATAAATGTAAAACAAGAGAAGAATATTCCCTCCTAAGAAAGGGTATGATGAATTGATGATACAACACAACAACTCTACTAGCCGAGTTTTTAGTCAATAGTATGACATAATGGTTTTTAAGAGGCTTGCTAATCTATAACTTGTAGATAGTTTGTATAATAGGCTAAGTTATGTTTTCATTGAATAGTAAACAATTAAGTAGGTTTAGCAAACATCCACAGCTTGCTGAACTAGGCATTCTGTTTAAAATATTACTAGACTTCTAGCATAGAATTCCATATTTGCATTAAAAAAAAAATTGAAAAAAATTTATAATGGTGTGTTGGTATATGAAAGAATTCAGTTATTAATAAAAAAAAGACAAAAATTGAATTTGAAATTTAAATTGTTTTTATTGATCTGTATACAACAAATTCAAAAAAAAAGTTCAATAGAGCCTGTGTAGACAGTCTGTAAACAGCAGATACATGATACAGGTATGAAATATAATGTTTTGAGTGTGTAGACAAATTTCATGATAGCTTTAGAGCTAATTTGGTTCTTACTCCAGTTCATAGTCTTAGCTTTACACCCAGTAACCATTCCATCGTCATTTCAGGGAGACAGATTTCGAAAAATGCCAATTCATTTCTGTCTATTCAGTGGACTATTCTTCAAAAAATGTTCATGATAATTACCACAAAGATGGTATCTTTCTTAATTTCATGTAGTTGATAAAAAATATTCTGAAATGATGTTTAAGAATAAGGCTTATTTATTTAAAAACAATGAATACGATGAAGTCAAATATTATATGACATGAAAACTTTACCATAAATAAGTTACCACACTGGCTCTAATCCAATTATCAAAAGGACCCGCATATTCAGATTTATTGATTGATTATTGTTTTACGCCACATTCAGCCACATATTCAGAACACAACTTTCCATATCTTCACAGCCTGTCTACTGAAGCTCCCTTTATTTTTTGATTACTTCCACTTCAGACAAAAAGACACCAAAACTTCAAATGCAAAAAAGGTAACAGCTGACTTTATAAGCTGAACAGAAAAACTCTTAATAATCTTAACAGCAGAAGACTATATTATAGTATTTGAATGTAGACATTACGGTTGTTTGTTGAAACTAAAAATAAAACTTAATTTTAACAGCACTAGACTGCATTATATTAAGGTATTTGATGTTTAATGTTTTCGTTGAAACCTATTCGGGATTCAAACTGACAACCCTCAGAAACAGGCACAGACTCGCCAGCAGTAAATGCTGGTAATTTTTTCTGAACAAGAATTTATTCAAACTTAGAAAGTGTTATCCCCAAATAACAAAATTATTGTTTTACACAAGACATAGTGTTAAATAAACAGAACAAGAATCATAATTCTAACTCTCTATGTGTCGTCTGCAATACATGCATATACAAATGGTATAGGTGAGAAAAAATATTTCTTTGCTAATTAATCGGTAGCTTCAAAATTATATTGTAAACCCTTTATAACTCTAGCATCTGTGCTATTTTTTAATAAAATGGGAACAGGTGTCAGAACTCAGGTTTGTTTGTTTGTTTTGTTTGTTTGTTTGATTGGGGTTAAAATCGTACTCAAGGGATTTCACTTATATGATGATGGATTGTCTACTTCACACCAGGGGCTTAGCCAGAAATAAAAAGTAGGGTGTCCAAAATGGTCATTTTGTTTCACTTTTTAAGTAATTGGGTGTTCAATTTTGACAGATTTTCTATCTCCACCATGTTAAAATTTCTTAAAACAGGGCGTCCAAGTGAGGCTATTGTTCACTTCAGGGTGTCCATTTGGACAGGTGGACGGGTGTCTGCCTAAGCCCCTGCTTCAAACTATTCCATGCCTTATTATTGTGGAAAACCAAGATAAAACCTTGTAAAAAAACACCCTTTCGATTGCCAGAACTACATTTTATGGCTCATTCATGTACCTGAGGGTTGACAAACTGACTTGATCCTGTAAACGGTACATCAATGTAGTCTTAGAAAGCGCACTCGCTAACCACTAAGCCACAACCGCGGACCATTGGGGCTCAGGTAGTACTGTACAGGTTCCATGCATAGTTATGGTTAAAGATTCCAGTCATCATTTTGAAACTCCATGTAAGCCAAAAGACTTGACATACCCACACAATTACATGTACTTGTATGACGCTCATACATTAGGATGCTCTAACCCAACTAAGTTCCTGCTATTGGCTCAAGGCATAAAAACGAAACACCATGCCAACAACATAAGACTAATCAATACATGAACATGTATAAGCTAAATATAGTATGCCAGCATAAATTTACCAGTTTTACCTTTTGTTGTGTTTATTCCTGATTGCATATTCAGAATTTCTATTGATTGATTGATTGTTTGTTTGATTGGTGTTTAATGTCTACTCAAGGGTAGTTCACTTATATGACAATGGATTGTCCACTTCACACTGTACACAGCCTTATTACGATGGAAAAACCGAGAGGAAACCTCGTAAAAACCACCCCCCGCAATTGCCGGAGCCACAACATGTGACTCACTAAAATACCTGTAGTCAACACCCGACTCAACAGGCAGGCTCGATCCTGTGAACTGCAAATGGAAGCAGGTTCAGTTTCGGAAGCGCACTCGCTACCACTGAGCCACGGCCGCGGGTCCAGAATTTCTATGTATTTACATGTATACATTACATAATAGATAGTTTGATTAACATGTATGGAAAGGTACATTATCATGGTTTAGTACAGCAAACTATTGCCTATATACATGTAGATTGAAATAGATGGGCTCCACCGCTCAACTGTGACAATGTTTAGTTAATCTGATGTGGAAAGTCTAGTCATCACAATGTATGCAACAACCATTCACACCTGACTGAATGTAATTAACCTGGTCGTTATCAGCAACAACATTAACTATTTTTTCTGGATAAATGCTTCTTTTATCAAACTAGATTAAAACATTCCAATACATGTCTCACTGTGCCATATAACGGATGCTGGTAAAATAATGTATTTGTTTGATTGGGGAGTTTCACATGGTAATTGAGGTTATTTCACTACTATGATCACCTTGGCGACAAACAGGTGTGGCAAATCAGAGTCAAATTACACAAGAAACCAGGATTGTTTGGTTTGGAATACACACTGTACTAAAGGCTATTTCTCTCATATATTTATAACCACTTGCCAGCCTAATGGGTGAAATTAATCAACGTTGATGCCATTGACAGACCTGCCTACCTTGGATGATATTTAAGTGTAGGAAAAATATTTTTTAATTTTTAGGAGTACTTTCTATCATAATCTTTAGGACTATCATTTGTGTTACAGCATAGCATTGAATTTTAATTTACGTGTGTATTCTAATGTCATATTGTTGTATTTAACATAAACTTTGCATACAAAAATACCCCAGGTCTGCATGGTTAGACTGGCCACAAGCATTGGCCCACACATTGACGCCAGAGTGTCTGACGGCTGAATACTACAAAACTGTTTATGAAATGACCAGCATGTAAATGAAGTGGACCCATATGTTTTATTTTGCTGATGTGGTCATCTGTTCAGTTCAAACAGTTAACACACTGAGACTTTTTGTCTGAGGAACATCTACATTCTATACATGTAAACAAGCATGTGACAGCTCAGAATGGAAATAAGGAAAAATAACAAAACTGTTACATAACAATTAACATAAAAATCACAACCATTACTGTCCCCTAAATGTATAAATTTATATCATTATGCAATGACGATCAAAGCAAACACACATTAATTCACATGTGAGAACACGTCAACACTAAAGTCATACACCCAATGACTTGAGTGAGACTTCATTGTTACACACATTATAACCCTGTGACTTATATATGACACTGGATAGACACCAATGTTAGACACTGTGGGACTCGAGTGAGAACTCATCACCACCTCAGTTAGACACCCTGGGTTTGGGAGTTAGGTGCATGATTGGCTTTTCCCATAACTTCTCGCGTTACTTGTCATGTACAGGCAGTCAGCCAAGGTGTTATCTTTAATGTCACGTGATGTTTCGCCTAGAATAAACGCTAAGAAAGCCAATAGTGCACCTTAATAAGTTTCGTGTGCGACCAGTCCAAACCAAACTGAGGCACAACTGTGACGGGGAAGTTGGGAAATCTTTGTTTTATACATGAAGTTACATGTAAGAGGACAGACTGATAATTCATTTAAGGATCATATTTTATTCAATTTTATAGGGGTTTTACAGTTTGTATTTCCAGTCATTGCCCACTCCAAAAAGATAATTGCTTCTAAAAAAGAACATAATACATGTATTTCAACAAATAATCTTCAAACTGAAACCAAAATAAAAATGAAAGAATGTTCTCAATGGTTAAAGCTGCCATGCATAGTTTAACTGTATAGTGTGTTTTGACACATGGCTAATAATTCAAGTGACATCATTACTATATTGGGTTCCAAACTCAATATACCCTGTTCTATACAATACTATGTAATTCCATATTCTGTCAATATCACATGTATAGTGTACAATTAAACTGTGTCAGAGGTTTATTATTACCGAGACACATGAATGCTGACATGGGGGCTGAGCCAAGCAGCCAAATAAAATGAAAAATAGCCACCTACCATCTGTGCAAATTAAAAATTTTTTTTCAACAGAACAAGTGTGTCAAAATCAAATCAAAATATTGGTTAACCCTCTGAAGCTGTATAAACATGCTCTCGTTAAAAAGAGTCCATTTATCGCAATCTCTGAACAGAACACAAGCTAATTTAGTCTGAAGAAATAATTGTTTTTTTTTAAATTGTGGGTTTACTTCATACTCAAGGGTATTTCACTTATATGATGACAGGTTGTCCACTTCACACTATTCTTTGCCTTATTATGGTGGAAGACCAAGAGGAAACCTCGCAAAAACCACGCCCACGATTGCCGGAGCCACATCATGTGATTAAGGACAGGAATCTAGAAAAAATGTCTAGAGTAATTTAATAATAATGCAATTTCATTCTGCTAAGTTGTAGATGTCAAATTTTAATTTGAGTTTTTTTAAAATCTCTGAAACAAATCAAAACAGACTTAAAATAGATTTATTTAATGGTGTTCAACGAATTCTTCAGGGGTTTCAAACAGTAACCCAGCTTAATAGTAGTTACACACGCATATTTCTGTCACAATTTAATAAATATCCAGGTATTTAACATGTTTGATGCCAAACAAAGTGTGACAAGAAATGTAAAGAGATCAGTGTTATTCAATGGCAGTATAATATGACTCTTACAGGTGAAGGAAGTCTTGGTATTTTACTAATAAATACCTGCACACATAAAGACTACTTTAAGTATACTTTACTAAAATAAATTAAAAAAGCTACAAGAGAGAGGGAGAACTACTTCTTTCACCTTTGATTTGTACATTCTTCCAGCATGACCATGCCAGGCTAGTTTTCATTGGAAGCCCTGGAAGAGCTATGGCGGTGTGGCTGTTAAAAAATTGTTAAAAACACAGTACACAGCCTTATTACGGTGGAAAACTGGGAAGAAACCTTGATTTGTTTGTTTGTTTGATTGTGGTTTAACCTCATACTCAAGGGTATTTCAGACAGATTGTCCACTTCACATTGTTTCTTGCCATATTATGGTGGAAAACCAGGAGGAAACATCATAAAAACCACCCCCACGATTACCTGAGGCATATCTGGTGACTCACTCATATACCTGCGGGTCGACAGATTCACTCGATCCGTTAAAGGTACATGGAAGTAGGCTCAGAAAGCGCAATCGCTAACCACTACATGTAAGCTACGGCCGCTTGATGAATTAAAAATGGGCACAAAAAGCCAATATTTTGGTGTGAACCAACCTGTGCGAGAAATCATCATTTTTACAAAAACAGGGTGTCTCATTAAATTAAGTCATTTTACTGTTCCCCTATATTTCCCATGTTAAATTAGACTGAAACCGGTTGTCTCAAATGGTTTCTTGGGATCTTCGAAAACACAGAGACACCACTATGGTGCTTACATAGCACAGCTGGTGATTTTTTATACAGCAAAACAACAATACCCCTGAAATAAAACTGTGACATTTGTGCAAGTAAACAATAGTAATCAAGTAATACTATTTTATAAAGGTCATTGTCAGTTATGTAATGTGTTGAATAAGAAAAATACAATAGTGAATGTAAGGGTAAGGGTGTATGCAATGAGTGGGAGGAAAGTGAATAGATAACACATGACCTCAATACATAGACAGTCAAACTCAAAGTAAAAGGGTAGCTGGTCAGGATACTGCTAACTTAACTTAACCACACATTCAACTACAGCCCACAGCTATTTATACACCTCAGTATTCGTGGAATGATAATTTACAAGTCAAGTTGTCTCTGACATAAAACTCGTATGAATTATGAATATGTTGGAGTTAAATAATACAATATATATTATATTTTTTTATTATCTGAAATCGAGTATTTTCGTTATAGTAAATAAAGCCAAATGATCAGGGGTTTAGTCAGAAATCTAAAGTATGCTGTCCAAAATGGTCATTTTGCTTGACTTTTTAAGTAACTGGGTGTCCAATTTTTACAGTTTCACTATCTCCTGCATGTTAAAGTTTCTTTAATCGACATGTCCAAATGAGGCATTATTTCACTTCAGGGTGTCCAAAGGACGGGTGGACACTCCTCTGTCTAAGCCCTTGCATATGATCATTCAATACAAAACAAGCACAGGGCATATCATGCAAAAAGAGAAAGTG
The DNA here is from genome assembly GCA_034783835.1 of Mopalia ciliata. Lineage (NCBI taxonomy): Eukaryota > Metazoa > Mollusca > Polyplacophora > Chitonida > Mopaliidae > Mopalia > Mopalia ciliata. The sequence goes on from JAVFBW010129098.1 coordinate 8,096, forward strand.
TGAAAATTAACAGGTCTGCTGTCTATTATCACTTAACTCAGAACCAGGCTTACTCTTAAATATGGAGCTTTCCAGTTATTACATTAGTAAGCGAGATGTATTTTTACCATTGCCACTTTTAGACAAGGTTTGTTTGGTGTTTAACGTCGTACTCAAGGGTATTTCACTTATATGACTATGGATTATCCACTTCACACTGTACAGCCTTATTACGGTGGAAAACCTGCAGGGAACATCGTAAAAACCACCCCTGCGATTGCTGGATCCAAAACATGTGAGTCATTCATATACCTGATGGTCGACAGGCTAATCTGGTGAACAGTAAATCAAAGCAGGTTCATTAAGACAAGGTAGATCAGTTTGCCTAAACCTTAACTCTAAGATAAACTGGGCAACCAGAGCGCCCTCCACCCACCCGCATGGAGGAAAGGGCAATCGGTCATAGGCCCTCAGTAGGTGGTTCCCCCAGCCATCATTAACAAACAAAGACAGGACAGGACAAATCCGACAAATATAGGACGACAACAACATGACGCGATACAGACACAACAAACAGATCTGCTTCATTTTCCCCATTAGCTCTGAGAGCATTAGGTCAACTTGAAGCTCCCTCCAACAAACCGCTTCAGTAGTTGGCCAGTTCATGATATAATGCTTCAATTCACGTAGATGGATTTTCAAACAAATGCTAGACAGTGCCAGGGCAGTTTCTAAAAAAAATTCCCAGGTTCCTATCCCAAATATTTCAGACCATATTCAGGGTTCTGAATCTGCTTTTAGCTTGATTAGTAATATATTGACATCAATTTCGGCTTGAAAAAGTTTAACTCAAATGGCTCTGGATACTGCCCTGAGTACTCAGACTAACTTGAACATTGTCCATCCTCTTGATTCCCCTAACCAGGACAACAGAATAAAACAATGACAACAGACATATTATACTATGGCATGCAACATGCCATCTTCTATAGAACAGACTCAGATTTGAAGATAGTTGGGACGGACAGGTGCTGGTCATACAGCATTATGTGACCGATTTTCATTGGGCATATAAAATAATGCTTTCTTAAAAGGTTAAAAACCTGCCTGTATTTACAGATTTTACATACCTTGTTCATCCATTCTGCTCTTTCAACATCAGGGAAGATAACCTGAAAAAAAAAATATATATATATCTATATACATAGTGTTTAAAATAAAGAAAAATGTTTTGATGTATAGTTTTACAAAATAAGCTGTAAACTTGAACGGGTGCATTTTATTGAACATTAGAATTTCACCTAATGTTGATCAATCATCAAAACAATTTGAAACTGAAAGGTACATGTAATCCATGTTCTATAAGCTTATGATCTTTCCAATTATTTTGCAGCTTCATATATTAACAATATATTACACTCAGTTCAAATAGATTTTTGTTGTATGCCATATTCAGCTGCATTTCAGCTCTACAGAGCAAGACATGGAATTTTATTCTATTTACCTTTGATTAGCATAGACAACATTTTTTCTATATTTTCATACTACTTACTTGCCCTATGACAGTGGATAACTGAAGAAACCTCCCACCCCCACCCCCCCCTCTTCACTTGCTAGCTAGTCGATGGACTAACTCGATCCCATGAAAGGTACATTGAAGCAGAATTAGTAAGCGCACATGTATGCTAACCACTATACCATAGCTGTGGGCCTCCACTCAATAACAAAATGTTTTTTTTCCCTGTAGACTAACAGATGGTCAGATATAAGCTTACTCTAAATGTGCTGCTTTATAAAAATGTTAAAACCCGAAAAAGTTCACTCCAATGTGCAACAGGTCACCCTCCTGAGACAAAAAACACTATTGACAACAGAGGTATTATTGAATTGAACAAATAGGCAGAACTCTCTATTTGCTTTCTTGTGGATGTTATGACATAATTGTGATTTTTGTTTCAATTGATTTTATTCTATCATTTGCTTGCCAATGGTACATATTGATCTCTCCGATGTTTATAGTTTCATGTAGTGAAAGAAATTAAACATCAGAAATCCATTTCCATAAGCATATGTTTGACACAGCTGCCAGACAATACAGGCTGCAACCATCTCCGTCTGTCAGTGGATCAATATATATAAGCTTAATATGTCCACAACTGTAAATAACTTAATATGCAATTTTGGTACATAAATACAAGGGTTGGACAGTGCTGCATAGTTCTTTTTGTTACATACAATTTTAAAGCTACACAGGTTCTCAAATGAAGACAGCCCAAAACAATACGCCAAAAACAGGTTTCAACCAAATGATGACCAAATCCCTCTAAGAGTTAAGAATGGGGCTGTATCATGCCTGGGTATTTGCCACCTTCCCATCTGCTATGGCACTTTAAATTGTTCTGATGGAAAATTGATGTTCCTCCTGTCACCAGTGCTATATAAAGACAGACAAAATCATACTACCCGCTAGGCTCAACCCAAGGGCCCATCCATTGAAATTGGGATTGAAATATGATTGAAATTAAAAGAAATTGTTCAGAAATTTGAATCTATTTTTTTTTTTTTTTTACAATTTTATCAAAATGTCACTTTGTATGGTAAATATTTTCAGCTGTTAAAGTTGTGTGCTTACTACATTCTTGTTTCCTGCGGTGTAATTTCGTAACTTTGTAAGCTTACTGTTATTTCTGAAATAACAAAGACTGCAGGGATTCCAACTTCACATTCATTTGAAGCCCCATTCCCATGTCAATGTTTCATACATGTATAAGTGCTAAAAATTGATCACACTAGTACAGGGATATTGATTAATTTAAATTTTATAGCAAGAAATCAGAGTTTGTATCCCAGGGGAGGCAAGCAAATTTTTCTTTCTCTACAAATAAAAACTAGAATATATAAAAAATCTTGTACTACCAATTTCGCAAAAAAAAAAAAAAAAAACCCAGATGAATATGTAATTGTTAGGCCTATGGGGTACGTTGGCTTTAATAGCAATGAAAAATATTATGTCTGTTTTCTTTAATATAATCTTAAACAAGTTATGTGTTTAATAGAAGGCAAAAAATATTGTCCCTTTCAAAGAAAATGAAAGAAACAAAATCAATTCGATACCTGTAGATAAGCTAAGTTTAAGTTATATTTATCTCTGGATCCGGTGTACCGTATAACAGTATGCACATGTTTAGAATAAGGTAACATACCAAAAAAAAAAATAGATAAATAAACAAATTTCTCACCCAAGAAGGCAGATCGTCCATTCGGGCCAAAATAGCCGATCTCTCGTCTCTTGCCGCATCCTGAGCTGCTGCAGTTCTTTGATCTTTGTGCTTGAGATACTTTACTTTCCAAACATACACAACCAGCCCAAGAAGAAGCCAACTTGGACTGAAGGAAAAATACCCAACCACCCATATCAACAAAACCAGTCCGGCCAACTTGAAGTATTGTTGTATTAACGTTACAACCAGGGTTTCGTCTTGGATGGTTTTACGCCGAGGTTTTGCCGGCTTTTCGTTCGCCATTTTTACAGAAGTATCAGTGTAAGAAGAAATGCGCAAGCATCAAGTTTACATATGCAGGATCAAAAAGTTAGTAAATAAAGCTTACTGCTTTCACAGGAGTTTCCCTCTGCACACAAGTTATGTACAACACCTAGTCCACCTTGATTGTATTCATGTGGGCGGGTCCAAGGAATGTCTATCAAAACAACGGGGGAGTTGCCACTTTCGCTTGAAACTTTTTATTTTAACCAATTTCACCTAAAAACTAACACATATAATTGTTTATGGCACAGCGTGATGTTTCTTTTGTGATATGAATACGTCACATTGTCTGGTATCTTGGAAAACTTGTTTTTTTGATTTCCTTTTCTAGCCTTATCATACCTGCTGGTTGAGTCCATTATTGACAATGTCGTGAATAAATGACACGCCACTTTACGGACATACCAAAAGAGCTTGAAAATGGCGGCGTTGGAGATGTAAATAATGAACAAAAAATATTAGTTAGTGTGGCGAGTTGCTTTACTCTGATGTCTACAAGAATGTCCAAAAGGAGTTAACCAAACGTCCACACATTAATTATGCCATCGGAGAAGGTTTGAACTCTTGACCTGTTGATGTTTTCTTTTAATTTAATTTTAAAACTTGAAATCCGACGTCCCCTGGTCTCATGTCACAAACAAATCGCTAGCTACAATATTTAAACACTTGCAGTCAAAACTGTGTACCGTTATCGCTTTGTATCTGATTTGCATGCAGAGAGCAAAGTTTCAATTTGGTCAGTCTGTATGAAACTGACAGGTTTTAAATTCAAAGAAAAACAGATCCCAGAAAACCGGTAATTTCTTCCTCTTTTCGGTGAGTTAGGCCCTAAATAATTTTACTAATGGGCTCAAATGGAAGATTTTTTTAAAAGTGACTAACTGAATGTCTTAATTTATTTTCCAGTTCAAACTTTTTTTTAATTGCAATCACGTTTAAATGTCAACAAATACACTCTCCTACCAACAAATATAAACAGTTATTAAATATCAGGGGGAAATGAGTTCCTGTCACAAGCCTATTTTTTAAAGTTACTGGCATTAGCTAAATAAAGAGCAGTTTGTAACATATATTTGAACTATATTTTCACATTTGTAACCAGGTTAATGGAATATATCAGGTTGCGTTTTGCATTGAAAATGTAGGACATTATGATCTGAAAGCATAATGGTCGATACATTTGGATTTTAACATTACACAAGTCTACTAAAAGAAGTGGTATTTTAATCTCACTGTTATACGGAACCTGTTGACCTGGCAGAAAATACAGTTGATCCTCTTGATTATTGTTTTTCAATTTGAGCCCAAAGATAATCATTACTTAAGTCACAGGATTAAATTAGAAATTTGTTTTGGATAAGTATCTGATGCTCGAAATTCAGTATTTTTCTCTACATTTTAGCAATGGAATTCAATTTTCATGCAATAAATTGAGTTGTTCTCTCGTAAAACGTAAGCAAATTAAGTTTTTTAAGGGTCACATTGAGTTTTTCAGGTTTTTGACAACAAGTATTTGGTTGTCAAAAGCGACGTGAATCTAACCTTGCAAAATGAATTCATTATTTGCTCAAACCATCATCAGAAGTGATCACTGCTGATGATGGTTTTAGCACTAAACTGAAACATTGAGTCAAGATAAATACATTATCTTTCTTCTGAGTTGTTACTTTACATTATCTATGGTCATGGTCCACACTGTGCACTAGAACATTTGACCTTGTTTATTTAACTACTATATATCAGTATATAGCTTCCACCTCTCCTCTTTTTAGTCAATTTACACCTGATATCGATACAGGTATACTAGTTGTTACTGGTTAGTATGTATCAAAAGGTTGTGTTCTATCACAAAACAAGAAGTGGTTATCATATGGTGATCATATCATTGAAATACTGTCGAGTACGATGTTAAACACCATTCAAATAAACAAAGAAACAAAACTCTTTGAATGAATGTCATCCTCTAGAAATTATTAAAATGAATGGTCTTTTGTTCCATTTGTATTTACTTTAGTTTTTTGTTTTTTTTAGCCCAGATCTAAAGAAGACACATGGACCCCAGAGGAGTTGGAGAAATCCCTAAAAGATATAAAAAGTGACAAACGAAAAGTTCGAGATAGAGAAGACAAACGAGAACATAGGCGCAAAGATGAAGATAGAGATAGAAGGAAACGGAACCAAGACAATGGAGAAGGTTCTGATTTCTTGTTTATAAACAAACAAATTCATTCACCTGCTATAGTTGGGCCATTTTCAGAAAAATGTACAAATAGCGGTAAAGTCATTTTTATGCCTGTTTTATATTTTTTTAGTACTTTTAAAGTTTATTTTTGCAAAAAATCATGATTGATTTTTATGATATAGTTC
>JAVFBW010129109.1:0-13981 GCA_034783835.1 Mopalia ciliata
CTAACTGAGAAAGTGTTATTCCAAAATAACGAAAATACTGTTAATCTTCACTTTCTAAAAGACACAAAAATTATTCAAACCTATGTCTAGTTGACACTGATATCCTTTTTATATGTAATCCTTCTTTCTAAATTATACTGATTCACTTCACTAATTCACACATTTGACACGTTGTTTCCATGTACGACAATTCATACAGTTTACACTCAAAATATATGAAGACACATACTATGTTCTCTTTGTTGTCAGAATGTGATAAGACGACCTCCACATTAGAACATTTAGAGTGATAAGAGTCTCTTCAAGAAGTGGTTTAACTCGGCTGTATACTATTTATTGGCCAAATTTTGTATACTATTGCAAATGTAGGACGCCTTGTTCCACTGACAGTTTAGGGAATTTTGGCGAATTAAAATTCAGAAATCATTATGTTGTATTATTGTAAACTTATCAATATATTTTCCAGTTCTGGTCAGTCTTTTGACATAAGTTTGAATAAGGCCACAAACGACATTGCAGAATCCAATACATTTTATTTGTCTTTGTCTTTCAGGATGTGAAGATGTAGGGGGAATTTGCAAGGCCCCACCGTGTCACACTGGGATGTATTCTATGCAGGATAACCGGTACATATGTTATCGCTATGGATGTGTGTGCTGCAGACCATGGTAACATCACATAGTCCCCTACTATAAGTCCAAGAAGCTAAGCTAACACCAATTTGCAATCGGCTCTAGATAGTTTCCTGTTCAAGTCACCATAGTACATTGCAATCTCTATGTATTCATCTGTTTTAAAACACCCATGGGGAGCCGATTGTGTCTGAACTCAAGACCAATGCCTTTGCTAATATCTGACAACAATGTATTCAATAGATGAACAGTATTCTTCTAATATATGTAATTTCACAAAACACAATAAAATGGAAGTTTGTTGTGTTATTAAAATCTCTGTTTGTGTTATTAAAATCTAACCGTTTATCTGTTTGTGTTATTTGGGTCATTAAAACCTAGTGGGTGCCGGTAGTGAGTTGCTCCTGGTGCTCTCGGGGCTGTATTAAGCCAATCTGTTAGTATAGACGTTTAACCCCAAACAAACAATAGAACATTAAAACCTAACCGTGTATCTGTTTTGTCATTAACATATAACCGTTTATCAGTTTGTATTATTAAATTATAAATATTTTTCCCCCCCCCCCCCCCCCCCTTAATAATTTTTTAAAAAATATTTTACCTTTAAGGGAGTCATATACTATCTGAAGTCCAAAACATTTTTCAAAATTTACAAAGCATTTTGTGGCGTTTTGTTTTTAGCATGTGTGGCTTGTTTTAAACAGCAATAACTCCGACGGTTAGAGCGCTATAGCCCTGCTGATCAGCGAGTTCGAATCCGAAGGAAGCAAGCAAAATTACTTTCTAGACATGTAAACACCTCTAGGTCCTTTATGGTAAGGTTTAGATAAAGAAAAAGGATATTGGGTCTTGTGCCCATGTGTCAGTTTCTCCCTTGGGGTACCTGTCGTAACCATTCGCAATCATTCCATTGTGAGTCTTTGTAGCTAAAGTTGGCTAGAAGACTGGCTATGCTCGCCAGTGTCGCGTTCCTACGCATCAGGCTTGCCAACATGTCTGGATGTTTGGAGATAACTATGACGTTTTCAACTTAGTTGCACTATTTTTCTACACATAGCCCTCTAACGGTTCAAGTGTTTTTTCACCCTCTAAAAATGTATTGGTTTGTTCCACATTATATTGTGGCATCCGTTGATCTTATTGGCTATGATATTAGTGATATATCGAAGAAACGCACATTTTTTGGAAATCGATGAAAGTACCATGAATCGCTGTGCCCTCAGTTATACAAGGTGCTTGTTAGAAAACGAGAATGGTAGTCTATATTTTAGCACGACTCCACGAACCTCAGACATCGAATCGCCAGCAGTATATATGCTGGCCACGTAACATCGACAAAAATGTATATGTTAGAAACCCTTTCTTACATAGATTTAAAAATGTGTATTTTTTTCCGCATGCACACGCATGCGGTCCGACTTATTACCCCAATGTATCTTAATTTACCCCATAGAAAGGGCCCGTTTGTTGCTCTGTAACTTACATTGGGGTACATTTAGGTTACATTGGGGTACATTTACGTTACATTGGGGAAAATTAAGATACATTTGGGTAATAAGTCGGACCCCACGCATGTACATTGCGTATATGTTAAGAGTAGTTCAAGTTGGATCTGTGACCCACAGAAGGGTGCATCATTTATAACCTACAGCATCTAACCGAATCGGTGATGGCAAATCAGTGATTTAACGGTGTTTTTACCTTTTTACCCTGGCATATTTTTAAAAACACCCTCTATCGGTATCATTGTCAGAAGAGGGCTCTATCGGCCCTCTTCTTTTCCTAATTTATGTAAATGACATCACTTCTTCTTCTGATCTTTTTCGTTTCACTTTGTTTGCTGATGATACCTGTATCTACACTTCGTCATCCTCTGACCAGCATTTACAAACTATAATGACAACTGAATTTCCCAAAATACAGTCGTGGCTCTTCACTAATCGTTTGTCTCTCAATATCAGCAAAACCAAGTTTATGATTATTTCTCCTCCTTCAAAAAAGTCCACCATTAAACAGATTATGCTAAATAGAAAAGAGATTATACGTATAAGTGAGCACAAATTCTTGGGAATTGTGTTTAATGATAAACTAAACTGGACCTCGCATATAAGATTAATTTCCCGAAAACTATCCCGAAACCTGGGTATATTAAACCACATAAAACATCTCCTTAACAAGCCATCCCTTCTAATACTCTATTATTCCTTAATTAACCCTTATCTAACCTATGCAAATATTCTTTGGGGAAACACCTATCCAACACATTTAAAACCTTTATTCCTCCTACAAAAACGTGCTCTACGTTCAATAACCCTCTCTCATAAGTTTGATCCATCCACTCCTCTTTTTAAATCACTCAAAATTTTACCTATTTTCAAACCTACCCTTGTTTCAATTTTGACCTGGGTGCTTTTATTTTACACATCTACAAAAGAGTTCCACTCACCTTTGTATTTTACATAAGTGAAAATGATGTCCACATATGTTGAACAAAGGCTTATTTTAGATATGTAGAATTCTTTTTCACATATATTTAATTCTATTTTACATAAGTGAAATTGTTTTCAACATATGTAAAATAAATAATTAATTTTACATATGTGGAAAAGAATTTTACATATGTGAAATTCTTATCCACATATGTTTATTTCTTTTCCACGTATGTAGAATTCTTTTCGACATATGTAAAATCCTTTTCACAGATGCGAAATTATTTTCCACATATGTAGAGTAAAGTCATTTATTTCACATATCTGGAAAAGAATTTCACATATGTAGACAATATGTAGAAGAGATAAAACGGCTTGCCATACATTGCGGTCGTTTTATTGAAATTCTTCCAGTTGTAATTGATGGAATTAAGATGCAGTGCGGCTTTTAACATCAATCAATTAATACTTTGTACGGTATTTTGGCAATTTTACACGTTAGTTTAACATACGTTGCCTGGAAAATCAACCAAATAAAAAAAATCCACACACTTTCATAACCAAAAGACTTTTATTAATACTGGAAGTGAATTTGTGTTTATTTCATCATTTGCACAATCTATAAATATCGCTTTATTAGACCAAGAGGCTGTGTTAACAGTTATAACTTTACCTGCCTGTGGTGAAAGTATAATGTTGAAAAATCCTTAATTTATTACGTAAAGCGAATGTGAACACCTGGCTATATCTGACGAAAGCTATTTTCAAATGGGTTTCACAGAATAGCCACAGATATAACTGAAAACACAATTCTACTCACTTTTAACAATTTATGTGAAAACGAAATTGTTCGCTATCAGCATTTTTGTTAGTTAACACGCCGAATATTATGCTAATGCATAAGTTATGCCTATATTAATCACAATACGTCACAACGTGTTATATTATACAACGCAAATATATACCTGGTTTTGTGACAACAACAACTAGTAAATCAGTGAATTATAAGTTGATACTATATCGAACAATATCGAAATTACATGCGGCATAGACCAATCATAGGAAATTACATGCGGTATAGACCAATCATAGGAAATTACATGCGGCCCAATCAATGAATTGTTGCAATACCAAAAGGCAAATCTAAATTATTAAGTTTACATTTTAGCATTATATTTTTAAAACATATTGTGACATCGAAGTTCATTTTTTACTTTACCTAAACAAAATACAATTGTCTCTATACGTTTATTTATCCTCTCAGCGAATTTTGGCGTCGACGAGCGGCCTGCAAGCAGCAGACACTATCACCGGGGCAGGTAAATGAGTTGTCCTGAACAGTAAATGTGCCGATGTTACAGGTAGCTGTACATATACCATTTCCATCTTGTATGCATCCTGAAGGAAATAACAATGAAATGGCATTCAATCCTGTATGATATGAAAATACGACGGCGAGGACCAAACAATAATTTTTTCCCCCCAATATGTGCTTTGTAAAATCTAACTGAGCCACAATTAAAACAATTGGTGGTAGGGTGATTTGCTTCCAATATGCGCTATGGTCAAGTCACAGTCACCAATCGTGATGTCGTAAAGTCACTTACCTCAATACGCGCTATATCAAGTCACATTCCCCCTGTCGCGCTGTGGTAAAGTTACGTGCCCCAATATACGATATTGTAATGTCACGTGACCCAATACAAGCTATGGTCAAATCACAAGCCCCCAATACAAGCAATGGTCAAGTCACATGCCCCCAATACAGATATGGTGATGTGGTAAAGTGTCCCCAATACAAGATGTGGTCAAGTCACTTGGCTCCAGTACACGCTATGATCAAGTAACATACCCCCAATATATATTTTCGCCAAGTCACATGTCCCAATTCACGCTATGGTAAAGTCACATGGCCCCAATACATGCTATGGTCAAGTCAGACTGAACAAACAGATTGGGGAGCCCGTTGACTGGAAGGATGTATTCGCTATAATTATTCTAATAGAAATTTACTACTATGCTCTTATACTAATCTGTTTCAAATTACTGATATGGCAAATAAGTATGCTATTTATATCAAAGTGTGGAACGGAAAAAACTTTTATTCGGACTGCAATAGTTGTATCCTCATGATGCTTGATCGTCCCCTTCCCCCAATCCCCCCACCCATTGAAACAAAATAATAATATAAACAATTTAACAACATATCCCATCTGATCCCTGGACTCAAGTGTTACTAAAACAGGCAATGGCTATTTTGGGTGTATGCTGTAAATACAAATCCAGCATTTTAGGCTCGGCTTGGTCAGAATACAACTTAGCAGCCTCTTACAACATGGTCTCTCAATAGCAGTCTATATAAGAGATACCTTGTGTTAGATCAAGAGCAGAAAACAGTAACCAACAGAATATATCATTTGTTTTGAATATTGATGTTGGCAAATGTTTTCATTTATTTAACATATTTTATCGGTGAGTGTGATTAAAGCAAAATCATTTTAATTCATCTTGGTAACCTCAAATTGTGGTCATTATATATTTGTTTTAATTTTTCACTGAATGTTTTTAACCATAGACTGACCGTTCTGAAAATGCCAGATTGGTGTTAACTAGCGCCGTATGTATTCACATTAATGATAAAACTTTATCTGGTGTAATATTTATTAGCTGTAAATTATCAAATGTATTTTTGCATTTGTGTGGTCATATATGTGTATATAATTTACTATTTCTGATCTTACTTAACCGTCACGTTGTGTCTATCATCATATCGATTTATTTCATTTACTTGTTAATATATTTAGTTATTTATGGCTTCCAGTTGAGATCAAATATCTAAAGTTAATGGTTTTTCATTTGCCGCATACGATGGTAGTTCAGTTTTCGGAAAAGTAATAAATTTTTCCGATCCTGACAAAGATATCTTTTTATATTTAGGATAATTATGGGTAGAAAAAATTAAATTCTTACCTCGAGTTGGTGCTGTTGTTGGTGTTGTGGTCATGGTTGTAGAGGTGGTCGTAATTGTGGTTTCGGTGGTTGTACTAGCAGGCGTGGTAGTACATGCCGTTGTTGAAGCTGTTGAGCTGTCAGTTGTACATTCCGGTCTCTTGTGTTTTACAGGTTTTATTTTTATGTTTTCCATCATATTTGACATTTCTTCAGATTCCATTTCTCCTGTCGTCATTTCGTTAGATTCCATTTCTTCTGTCGTCATTTCTTCAGATTCCATTTCTTCTGTAGTCATTTCTTCAGATTCCATTTCCTTTGTGGTTACTTCTTCCGACGTCATTTCTTCTGTGGTCTTTTCTTCATCGGACGCCATCTGTGTAGTCCTCCGCATGTCCTCCATTTCTTCTGTCGTCATTTCTTCTGTCGTCATTTCTTCTGTCGTCATTTCTTCTGATTCCATTTCCTCGGTTGTTTCTTCTTCAGACGTCATTTCTTCTCTCGTTATTTCTTCTTCGGACATCATCTCTGTTGTCGTCTGTATTTCTTCCATTTCTTCTGTCTTCATTTCTTCAGATGCCATTTCTTCAGTGGTTATGTCTTCTTCGGACTGCATCTCAGCCGACCTCCGAATTCTTTTTATTTCTTCTGTCGTCATTACGTCCGTTGTGTCTTCTTTGGCAGCCATTTCAACAATTGTTAGTTCTCTAGTTGACAAATTTTCTTCTGTGGTATCTTCTTGTGTCACATATTCAGCTTCTTGTCTGGTCGTCATTTCCATGTTTTCCATTTCAGCAGAATTAGTAACTTCTTCGGTTGTAGACTCTTCGTCGGTTGAAGTTTCGCCGTCGGTAACATAGCCTTCATCTGTCGTCATTTCTTCCGTTATGTCCTCTTGAACAGTAGCCTCATCAGTTGCTGGTTCTTCAGTGGACATTTCCTCTGCTGCGGTATCTTCTTGTGTCGCATATTCATCTTCTTGTCCTGTCGTCATTTCCATGTTTTCCATTTCTGCAGAATAAGTCACTTCTTCGGTTGCAGTTTCATCTTCTCTGTCGTATCCTTCTTCTTCTGTCGTCATTTCCGTTGTAGCTGTTTCTTCGTCTTCTTCTTCTGTCGTCATTTCCGTTGTAGCTATTTCTTCTTCTTCTTCACCTACTGTTGTATCCTCTTGTTCCGTCGTCATTTCTGTTGTCACTGTTTCTTCTTCTTCTTCTTCTTCTTCCCCTTCTGTTGTGTCTTCTTGTTCCGTCGTCATTGCCCACTCACCCGTGGATTCGGTAGTCATTTCATTTGAATCTAAGGATTCATCGTCAGCCATTTCATCGGTTGTGTATTCTTCAGTCGTTCTTTCTTCGTCATCAAACTCATCTGCCGATCTTTTGACTTTGGAAGCCTCGAATACATTGTTTTTTCCATAGCCACGATCAAGTGTATTCTGCGGATCGCTCGATGATTTCAGATAACTGTGCACTGCACGACAGTGTGATAACCCAAAGAGGGCCATAAGGCTTACTAGAAGTAGACAAAACTTCATGTTTCTTAACGGTGCTGTTGTGTTTTGGAAATTGATGTTCACAAGTTTATATTTGCTTGGATTTAAATAAATAAATCCTGATTTAACAATTAAATCGCTTTGGTAATAGATACACGTGCAAGTCACAAATAAACAGTTTTATAATGTCCCCACGCCTATCGACAATTATTTCATATGTCTTGGTGTATATATTTGTATTTGTCTAGACATTCGTAACACCGCACAGAAACGTGACTCTTTATGATTACTTATATTATCTGACATGTCCGCGCATGGTGTATTTGAATCGAAATAAATGTTTCAAATAAATAAATGATGAACTCATCAAAGTTAGTTAAACAATAACTATTCACACGTTACTACATTACATTATTTGGATGCTTCCTTAAGGGTTCGGGATAGCACTCATTAGTGCAACAAAATAAAATTATTAAATTTCCTATATATATTGGTCCATTAATCTGAAACATTTATAAATTGTAAGATCTCTTTCATGTATCTCATTTACAGGCATACTTGGTCAAATGGAACACATGCATAGATACCTGAAAATCTGCTTGAATTATAGTGTTTGCCTAAATTGACTAATTTAGACTTCAGAGTATATCTATAGATCTATAGCAAATGATGCGGTCATCTATCTGGAATCGAGGCCTGAATCTTTGGATGACAACACGTACACGCTGTCGACTAGGCTATATCAGCTGCCAGTACTTGTCTAAGTGTCTGACAGGTACAGGTCAACAATCTATTTAGCTGCCTTCTAGTCTTTTATATTTCTGTTTTCACTATTTGGGTGTTTGTATTTAGCGGATCGATAGATGAGTGTATTTTGTGGTGTATTGAGGATAGATTGATTTGGACATGAGCTGTACCCCTCCATATTTAACTGAATTTAACAAAAGTATTGATCTATTGTAGAAATCTGGCGGTATTTCTATTGATACATTTATCAGCATCTGTTTCACAATTTAATCAATGAAAGATCATCCAAGAAATTGAATTTGTGAAAGATCCCAGACGGAAATGATTCCGGTCAATTAGTTTGTGGAATTAATTCAAAACTCACCGATCATGTGTAGCGGTAATATATTTTGCCTTTAAAGCTATATTGTTCTTAGAGTGTAGGGGGGATCCGAACTGTATGAAGAGCATGGTCCTGGCGCGCAAACAGAGTCGATGGAATGGAGGCCGTCATGAGCCTGATCTTCGAAGTTCTATTAAATTTGATCCGTTTTGAGATGACGTCTCTTCAAATTGGAAATCTGTCTCTAATCCGCTTTTAGCGAATTTAATCTAGTTTCAGCTACCTATAGGCCTGCGAGCAACTGCCATGGCCCAAAACAACTAGTGAAGGATATATCTGAACTACGTTGAGCATAACTGGCATTTTTTTTTCTACAATTTCCATCTTAGAAAGAAAACGCATGCCTCGTAAGTATTTAATTTCCATATAATATTAATTTATAACCATTGCCAGTGTATCGTAAGCCAATAGAAACCGTTGTTCAGAAAGTAGAGCAGCAGCTAGGAAGGATCATGAGATATATGAAATCTAGATTCTGTGTCACACTTGGTGGCTTAATTAGGTCAATTTTATCGCGTTCAATCTCTATCTTCACCAATGGAGCGAATGGATTATTATTTGCCTTATATAAATGGGACAGTCGGAAATGAGATCATTTTTACCTTGAACGTAAAGGAAATATTGAGGATACTGCACAGTGAAGTTTGAATATCATAAAGGTTGCTCGTGTGAAGTTTGAATATCATAAATGTTGCTCGTGTGAAGTTTGAATATCAAAAAGGTTGCTCGTGTGAAGTTTGAATATCATAAAGGTTGCTCGTGTGAAGTTTGAACATCATAAAGGTTGCTCGTGTGAAGTTTGAATATCATAAAGGTTGCTCGTGTGAAGTTTGAATATCATAAAGGTTGCTCGTGTGAAGTTTGAATACCATAAAGGTTGCTCGTGTGAACGGTCCAGAGAAATAACCAACGTGAGTGAGTTATTCTTTCTATCATTCATTTTCTTAGGGTTAGGCTTATCTTATTATAGTTAAGATTCATTTCAGGCTTATTGGACGTGCAAAAACCAAGGTAGCTTATACTGGATTGCCAAATACCGTGCTCCTACAATGATATGTAGTTTTGATATGCCACGGCGTAGGAATCACAAATGGAGCTAACAGTCTCATTTTGACATAACCATGTTCAAAGATGATCGAAACATTTGTCGTGGTTATGAGCTTCTCCCTGATATACATGTTAACAGTAAATATAATATCTCACAGTGCAAATTGAAGACCATGAATACTGCTATCATAAGTTTCACGGCAAAATAACACAATAATTATAACCTTCTGATCTCTTGGTTGATACTTTATCAATTTACTCGAGTATTATTTATGTTATTTAACCTTCACTGCTGAATATCCTGTAGTCGTTTATTGTTCGATGTTCAGCCCAAAAAGATCCAATGATTGATTGAATGATTGGTGTTTTACGCCACGCTTAAGGGTATTTCACTTATATGACGAAGGTGAATTCAAACAATAATTGACACTAGAACGACCAAGATGTGAAGCGTTGCCTTAATATCCAAAAAGTAAATTTACTTCCAGTGCTAAATAAAGAGACAGCATCGCTACTCTTCAAATAAACTGCCCTTAGCCAGAGGGCTAGATCAAATGATATCCCCAACTCTTAACAATAATAGTGTTCATTTTTAAGAGCACAAAATACGCTTGGTTAACCGTTGTTCACAGTTTTTCTTTAGTTTACGTGAAACTTCGTCATGAGTTTGTTTATTTGTATATTCGATTGATTTGAGTTGTACTCAATGGTATTTTACTCACATGACACCGCATCGTCTGGTACTCACTCTTTCTTACTTGAGTACCGTGTAGAGGAGATGAAACGGTGTACACCGTCGCAAGTTCCGGAGCCGACTGATGTGACTCTCTATACACCTGAGGTTCGCTGGATCTTGAACATATAAGCGGTATTTCATCAGCTTCTTATCACCTGACATGATAGCTCATTATTATTCAATTCTATTGTATTTGATTTGTATCGTTGTTTCAGGTTTAATGTCTTACTCGTTGTACTAACTCATACAGCGTCCATTGAGTGAAGGAAATTATTATCGACGCCACTAGCAGCATAGAAAGGTATGATACGGTATCTTTCCATAAGCGATTAAGTTAATCTTAATAACCAAGACTGGTCAATACCTTCAGCATTGTAAATGTGAGATTCCATTAGAGCCATACAAGAGAATAATCGTCCCAATATTTTTGCCTGTGAAATCATTCATATAATCGAATATATTTATGTTACACTGAAATAGCTGCAAAACTGAGATAGGCGTTAACAGCAATTAACATCACAACTAAACTGTATTCAGTGCTAGGACAGACAACACCATATCGAACAAACACACGACCAGTTTTGTTTGCTCACATTGAATAACGGCATTTCTGATGATATGTGACCACATATGTATCTTGCATACAGACATTTGTATGACATTATTTAGGTTAGCCAAGGCTGCACAACTTGTTTCACCAAAGAGGAGCTTCAAAACCACGATTTGAACAGGACTAAGAAAACACATTTAGACCTTTGATT
Source organism: Mopalia ciliata (assembly GCA_034783835.1). Classification (NCBI taxonomy): domain Eukaryota; kingdom Metazoa; phylum Mollusca; class Polyplacophora; order Chitonida; family Mopaliidae; genus Mopalia; species Mopalia ciliata. Next base: position 11,179 of record JAVFBW010129109.1, read on the forward strand.
AAGTACATTTATTAAACAAAATAAATAGATTTACAGACGTCTTCAAATGAGCTGTTGCTATTAACACTATTTTCCTGATATTTTGAAGGATTCATTGTTTTTCTGGTTATTTAGGTTGTACAAATTAATTGTTGTAGTTAATCATCCATTAGTTGCATTCAGACAACAGAATACACCGTCCTCAGAACACATGTAGTCCAGGCTAGGTTCTGTAAAATTACCAATTGTACAAGTCTGTGCGCATATTCCACCACCAACAAAGAGACAGCTTGCTGTGAAGAAAAAAAATGTGTAATGATAATTACCAAAATGATTTCTTGATTTCAGATTATATAAATGAAAATAAGTATGGCAAGCCGGTTTATCACTTCTACCTTTATTCTACGTATTTTGATTTTTTGAAATTCTTTTCCAAACACATATGTAAAATTTAATATTTATTTTACATATGTTAACAAGAAATTCACTTATATGAAAAATAATTCAACATATGTATATACTTTTTCGCTTTTTAAAAAGGTAAGTGGAACTCTTTTATAGATATGCGAATTAAAAGCATCCAAACTTTATTTAGGAGGACCAATTTATAGGTTTCCTATTCCCTAGGAATAGCTGGCCTATAAATAACAAATTCATAGTTATTCCTAACATTTTAAACTAAACTTTATGAAGACCAGAAATAATATCGGAAATTTTACAAACAGAAAGAGTTACAAGTATATATAACTAAATTGAATATGCTTAGTTTCAAATCTTTGAATAGAATGGAAATTTGTATTGATGGCGCATGCAGTTCTATGTCATTAGAACTATGCGAGCCATTACTTTACATTATTTATGTCAGTAGATCCTCGAATTGTAAGTAGTGATCTTCAAGGCACGTATCGTCGACAAAAACCGCCCGGAAATCTTGTGCGCCGGGATTTAATGATGCGCCATTTTGCTTAGAATTGTTTTAAAAATAACTGTAAGCTGATTGAAAAGAGCATCATGTTTCACTGGACCCTGGTGATTTCGGAATGATGTATAAGGGGGCAACAAGACGCAGATTTGTTGTATCCGATGATTGTTATACCTTATTCTGTTTCTTACCCAAACACCAAAGTTGGTTACCTTCATCTAATCAGGAAAGAAACAAATTAGATTAAATTGTTTATACTTAAACGCTTAGTAATTACAGAGAAATGGTGACATTTAAACCCTAGCTTTTACTTTTCTTTCCGATTTTCATAACCGATTAGGTAAAGAGGTCGTCAAAACGAAAGTATGGATATGATATTATCGATGACATTTATAAACAAACAAGCATTCAATGACTCCTTCAACTGTAATAGGTCATCTGCTGTGCTTATCAATGTGTTAACTAAGCAAACAAGTTGTAGGTATATTTTACTTACGCAGTTTTGTAGTTGTAGATGGCGTGGAAGCTGTGGCTTTATACTGAGCTCCGTACGGCAATGCGGGGAACAACTGTGGGTTCGGAACATTAGGACCGCATGGACCTTGTCCTTGGCCGCAATTTGTTGGACGACCCCATCCTATAGGACAGGGATTTTGTCCGTTTTGTCCGCAAGGCCTCTGTGGAGGACATGGCATACGCCCGCCTCCACACCCAGGATTGGGTCTCAGTATGTTCATAAAGGCCCTGATCTGGCTAATGCCGATCATCAAGCATACCAATAGCGACCAGACATACAACATTCTCGCTGTTTGATACTCAACAGAATTCTTATCTGTATGAAATACAAAATTTGTACCTGTATTTATTGGTCATGATTGAGAAAAAAGATTTGATCACAAGACAGTGTTAGCTATGTAACCTTCCCATTTCCTGGTAAAACAATATTTCAATTGATGTCCGGGGTGTGGCATCTGACATACTGACCTTCTACTGTAAGCCGGAGAAGATTGGGTTTCCTTTTTGGAGTAAATCTTTGACCTTTATTGGATTAATTTCACTTACTATATGAAAATATTATTTTCTAAGGTTTAAGTCGAGGGCTCTAGGGATATTTAATAGGTAAAAATCATACACCGGAATGTTAAGAACTTGACGCGCGTTAAATCCCATCACGAATGTTCACGTCCAGTTTCCGCTGTTTTTAAGTTAAATTACACGTATCTGATACAAGCCATGCAAGCTACTGTTATTAACCTTATCCACAGACAAAAGTGTGCCACATATCCACACTGGCTTCATCACGGCACCCAAAAATAAATATTGTCTTTAATGAATGTAAGCAACAATTGAAAAACTTCGTAAATCATCGTTTAAATTTATTTCATATAAGAAAATTAGTAGATATATTCGTCGAAATCCAGACAAATGCTACTTTCTTTTAGTATGTTTCACAAGTCATAATATGGATAATATATGTAAAGTGGAAAGTTAAGATTTACATTATAATATTTCGTTATCAACGACTACAGACGTCATAGAATCCTAGTTCAAACAAACTGTCAAACTGAGGTAAAGCGTACACAACGCGTGCATTCCAGCGTGGGTAGAGAATTCGATTGGAGACGGCTGGAAATGTACTTATGGTGTCACACAGCACACGATGGTGATCCCGACAATAGGCCTACCGCAACTCAGACTTGACTGTTGGGTGTACGGCTCCAGCGAACAGGATGCAATACAACAGATACCGCCGGACGACTGGCATGCTTGGGAATAAAGAAAACAAAAGATTCAAAAACGATTAACAGAATGATTTTCTCATATTTTTCTAAAAGCAATCACACTGGCACAGGGATGTAGATCAATTAAAACCGAAAAATCATCTTATGTTCTAGATAACTC
>JAVFBW010129120.1:0-13981 GCA_034783835.1 Mopalia ciliata
GCTAAAGGGTAACGAGAAGCAGATTTGTTTGTGATGTTCTGTATTTCTGTCCGTCGTCATATAAGTGAAATACCCTTAAGTACGAAGTAAACACCAATCAAACAAACAAACAAACAATAGTCATCCTACCGAAATCCTTCCTTAGTTTTATATTTATTTTGATTTCAGGAACTGGATTCTATGTGAAGAAAATTGTCATCAAAGAATCTGTAGAGGCTGAAAAGGAGTTTGTGTTTGAGTGTGAAAAGTAAGACATAAGTTTTACTTTCCATCTTTAGCTTGTATATATGTTTTTGTTTTCTCTCTGCATTAGTTCAAACTATATATACACGGTAGCACGGTGTGTTTGGCTCGGGAGTGGAACAAACTGACATACACAGTCAAAGAAAATCTCATTACAATCATTGTTTCAAACATCCCTAATACACCCTCTCCTCAATCCAATTGTTTTCTCTTTTTGCCCTGGCCCTCCAGCTAAGGGCAGTTTGTTTGAAGAGTAGCAATGCTGTCTTTACTTAGGACTGGAGGAAAATTAACTTTCCAACATTATAGAAATGGTTCTTATCTTGGTTGTGGTAGTGTCACTTATTGTTGGAACCACAGCGCCATCATATTAGTGAAATACCTTGAAACACGGCGTAAAATGCCAATCAATCAATGAATCAAGCAATCAATCAATCAAACAATCTTTTTGCCATGTTTATATGTTAACTTGTATTGTATGTAAATATGTTTGTAAAAAAAACTTCACTACAAATTAACTTTACTGAATTTTTAGTTAGATTGTATTTTGTGTGACCGATACATTTAACAAAATTGAAGTGTTAAACTTTTTTGTGTATTGCAGGTGGTTTGATGCTGGTGAAGACGACAAGCAAATAGAACGTGTTTTATTACTGAGTACTCCAATTATCACACCTAAGGAACCCAAGCCAGAACCAGTTGAACAAAACAATGATTCAAAACCAGAAGAACCCATTGAACAACAAACTGACGAGCCTACACCTAAGGAACCCAAGCCAGAACCAGTTGAACAAAACAATGATTCAAAACCAGAGGAACCCATTGAACAACAAACTGACGAGCCTAAAGAGCAAAGTCAAGGAGGTAAGTTGTACAGCGTTTGGGGGTTCTTTACCTTGTTGGGATCAAATTGACTGAGTGAGAGGCAGATGGCGGTTTGTCCCCCTCCCTCGGACTAACAACAACAACAGAGTCAAAATGACGGCCTCACAGTCATTTTAGCTCTGGAATTAATGTGTTTATGCATTCACAAGACTACATAAATAACAGTTGATTCTGTGATATGACCGCACTCTAGATAGTCCTCTGGCTAAGGGCAGTTTGTTTGAAGAGTAGCGATGCTGTCTTTACTTAGCACTGGAGGAAAATTAACATCTAACATTATGGACAGCACTTGAGATCTTGGTTGTGCTAGTGTCAATTATAATTGTCACACCTGGAAAATCATGTGACCCATGGTCTTTTTATAATTTAATAATAAAAAAAAATACTGTAAAACATTTTGATTATAATTTTTTATTAAACACGCTCCAATATCGATGTCAAACCGAAAAAAAATTGAAGTTATCCCATAAAAGTCAAACCTATAGTACATGATGTTCAATATTTTCTTCTAACTAAATTTGCCGTATGTAGAATCTGGTGAGAAATTTTTAGCCTGAAAATTAGTGGTCGCCAGAAATTAGTTATTTTTGGGGGGTGATTATTGAAATACACAGATGTCATATAAATGAAATACATGTACCCTTAAGCATGTCGTAAAACACCAACCAACCACCTATTCGGTATAAAGCAAATCTTGTAATAATCTAAGGTAGGCTCATCAAAAATATCCACTGGGATCAAAATTTTAAAAAAATTAGGCAGCTTTTACTAGATCAAGGACTATTCTACTTGGTCTGATGGTTATTGCACTTTGCGAATAAACCATGAAAAATGCTTTCTATTTTTTCTTATGAAATTTACTCATTTTGCAATATTTTTAGAAACAATAATTTGATTTTGACCACATTCAAAAATATATGTAATCCTGAGTATTTAAGCTTTCCAAAAATATATACATATATATGGTACAGATTTATTATTCTACATAAGAGACTAAAGGGAATGGGTTTTCTGAGAATCGACCAAGGGGTCCAGCACGATGTTAAGCGATGACGAAAATGAATGTTGAATGTGAGAGCCCTGCATCCCTTAACACTTGCTAAGGCATGAAGCCCATATAGGAAGTGTAATAATTCTCTACTTTATTTCTCATCAGTAAAACAGTACTATGTAGAGGTTGACACAGGGGAGAGTATTGGCTCTGGAACCGATGCCAATGTTTATATCACAGTGTATGGGGCCGATGGAGATACGGGTAAACGATACCTCAAGAAAAGCCAGGAGGGAGGAGATATGTTTGAGTCAGGAAAGGTGGGTCATTTATTATCTATGTACTTAGTTAGAACTTTATGGGCCTTCTGGCTGAGGTCAGTATGTTTCAAGTATAGATATACCATTTTACTTAGCACTGGGTGAATAATAATTTTACAACAGAGCAAAACATTTAACATTGCACTGTTGTTGTATTTGTGTGGCAATAACAGTTGGAGACACCATTGCATATAAGTGACATACACGCGACAGCTTGCATTAATACATTTAAACAACTTTTTTCTACTGGTGCTGGCCCACGTCCGCGGCTAAGTGGAAGCATGTGCACTTACTAATCCTGCCTCGATGTACCGTTACCAGATCGAGTCCGTCTGTCAACCTTCAGGTATATGAAAGAGTCACACGTTGTGGCTCCAGCAATCAAATGGGGTGGGGGGCTTTTTTTTTTACTTTTAATGAGGTTTCCTCTCGGTTTTCCACCATAATAAGGCAAAGTGAAGTGTATAGTGAGCAATCCATCATCATATAAGTGAAATACCCTTGAGTATGATGTTCAACCCCAATCAAGCAAGCAAACAAACAAACAAATCTCCTGGTGCTTTCCGAGTGAAGTGGCTGGTCACAAAGCCGTATCTTCACATTTAATTCCAAACTTTTTTCTGGTTGCTCCATTTCTATCTTCTTTTATTTGCCTCTTATCTTGTCATTTGTTGGCAGTTGTTTCCTCCATTTTCAGCAATCAAGCTATCATATGTTTACATGTAGCACATACATTCAAAGCCAAACAAGCAACACAATAATGGAGACAATAACCCCATTCACACTGTATGCCACACGATTGTGGCATTGCACAATAATAATGTAGAATATTAACTTTTACGTAATCATATTCATAAAACAGACTACTGTTGCATGACTGTTTTCTTATTTAACATTGTGAAGTTATTTGTTGGCATTTAAACGTCCTTGCCTGAGAGAGTTTAGCAATGTTAAAGCATGGGAATGAAACATTTCGTGAAGCGCAAAGTGTAAACAAGACCCAAGTAACATGACGTCGCATCACATCTGGTGTGAATTGGGCTTAACTGTTAACTTAACTTTAACAAAAAAGTAAAGGAATTGGAAATGAGCTTGTAAAAAATTAAATTAATACAACATAACTAAAAAAATCAAATAGGCGAAGCAATAATAGAAACTTTCATTTTTTTTAAGGTATGTTGTTAATTAGAACTTTCTTGGTTCTAATAATCCATAATAATAATCCATTATTTCCAATAATCTAAACTAGCATATTTTCTAATAATAATAATAATAAACTTACTTTCAGTTAAAACTGGTTAATGGAGTAGGAAAGGGAGTGTTAAATTATTCTTTACTTCACAAATGCTGTTTTTCTTTTTAGATTGACACATTTATAATAGAGGCTGTAGACCTCGGAAAATTGAGCCGTGTTGTGATTGGACACGATGGTTCAGGGGCAGGATCGGGCTGGAAACTCGACAACATCATGATCAGAGAAGGGAAAGATGCTGAGGACAAGACAATATTCCATTGTGGACAGTAAGTTAGCCTTTCAAAACTTGAACATTACAATTTTTTAAGCCAGTATAATTTTGTAATTTCCTGATTTATAGGCGCGTGGCCATGGGTTAGTGGTAAGCCAGTGTGCTTACTTATCATTTCTTTGATGTACCATTCTCAAGATCAATTCCATCTGTCGGCCGTAAGTTATATGAGTAAGTCATGCAATGTGGCTCCAGTAACCACAGGGGTGGTTTTTACAAGGTTTTCTTATGGTTTTCCACCGTTATTAGGCCAGGGACAGTGTGAAGTGGACAATATGTCGTGATATAAGTGAAATACCCTTGAGTACAACATTAATTCCAAATCAAACAAACGAACAAATCCTGATTTATGTCAATACCAAGCGTACACTCTGTGCATTTTCACAGTTAGACAAGGTTTAATCAAACCGTACTCATTTTGTTGTATAGGCGTTATTGTTACAAACACTGAATTGAGTACATATGTCAGAATTGTCCTGGAAATTGTACCATGTATACCTAAACGTTGCACATATATCATAATGGAGCATAGAATTTTTATTTTGGGACAGGCCTGCGGCTATGGCGCGAGAGGCGCTTCCTAAACTGAGTCTCCCTCGATTTTTCGTTTCCCGGGTCAGGACCGCATTTTGACCATCAGGTATAAGAGCGAGTCAGATGTTCTGGCTCAGGCAATCGCGGGGGTGGTTTTTACAAGGTTTTCTCTCGGTTTTCCACCGTAATGAGCTGTGTACAGTGTGAAGTGGACAATCCGTCGACATATAAGTTAAATACCCTCGAGTGAGGGATTGTGTCTGAAAGGTTACCAGCAGCCGAGACATGATCAAGGCCAGGATAGTTAATGCTCAGTGTTCTTGTCTCGCTCTTGTCATACCTGTTTTCCTCGGACCAACCTTTTCATAATACCCTGGTTTTCTCAGATCAATGGGACACCATGAACACCATGTTACCCTGGTTTTCTCAGATCAGTGGGACACCATGAACACCATGTTACCCTGGTTTTCTCAGATCAATGGGACACCATGAACACCATGTTACCCTGGTTTTCTCAGATCAATGGGACACCATGAACACCATGTTACAGTGGTTTTCTCAGATCAATGGGACACCATGAACACCATGTTACCCTGGTTTTCTCGGATCAATGGGACACCATGAACACCATGTTTTCTGAGATTTACGGAGCACCATGTAGATTGTGGCAATAATCATGCCAAAAGGGGATATAGAACCCTGATTGTCCTATGAATTCTGGGTATGAATCTAAAAAAAAGAATATGTGAACTCTCATCATTAATACTGAAATCATGGAAATTATCTATTTTATTTCCTCTTTACAGATGGCTGGATGATGACTCAGGGGACAAGAAGACTGAGAGAGAAATTTTCCCAATACTGGAGGATGAAGATAGTGACGATGATGAGTTTTTGTAAAATCTATCATTATTATTTAAACAAAAGTTTTCTATATTTTCACATTCCAGAGAGAAAACTATGGTCCAAAGTACATGATAACCAGTGGTTTTGTAAACCAGCCCTCAAATAAAACATGTAATTTATGTTATTAATTATCTCATAGAACTGTTTCTCTTAAGTGGTATTTGTTTTAATAATTTATCGTTCTATAAGGAATAATATACTATAAAATTTATGAACCAAATATGTTTTTTTATGAGACTTTATTTATGCACTTTTGGTTTTAAATATTTTGCCATTGTTAATGCCGAATCTTTGTAAACTGGTCTGAGAGAGGATTAGCAGAACTGAAGACCACTGAATTTCCATCCTCAACATAACTTACCTGAATGTTACACCAATCAAGCAAAGAAACAATCTTATCTCTTATATTTATGTAACTTTACATTAACATGTGACATGAAACACCTGCCTACCAAGTGTATTCAGGTGTATTTTGTACACAGCACTCATATAAAATACACAAGTACACCACAACCTAAGAAGTAAATTTCTATGATATGCTGTATCACAAAATTTACGCCACAGCATAGCTGAAATACAGCTGAATGTGGCGTAAAACACTAATGAATCAACAACCATGTAGCACAAAAATACATATATGGTAAGAAAATACTCCATAAAAGGATTTTTTTACAGATAAATTTATTCTAGGGTAGGCAGGTCTAATGTGTCAACTAGCTGACTTCGAGTCTCATTGCTTTAGATATCTTCATGTCTATATATTTGTATATCCATAAATAACTTTTTGAAACTCCATTGTATTGTAATGTGCATTGTATGAAATGTACTATGTATGTATATGATATAGTCATTTATCTATTTCCGTCTGTGATATGTCCTGTATTCAGAGCACATAGTAAAATAAAGGCATTATTTATATTGTTTGTTTTTGTATAGATTCTACATATCGTTAAAGCAACTTTCTTATGCAAATAAATTTGAAGAAAAAAAAATGTGGGAATCTCCCATTATACAGTTTGGGGAGCTAGCACACCTTGGGGGTGGGGAGCTCACATTATATAATTTTGAGTGCATCTATTATATAATTTGAGGAGATCTCATTGTACAATTTAAAACACAAGTTGAAGGTTATTTAGTATACTATTTGGAACACAGAATATATACCATTAAGGGAGCACCCATTATTTATGTTAGAGCATTACCACTTTTACACCTATCAACCATTTGGAGAGCTTCCGTTTAACTTGGAGAGCTCCTGTGAGATACTGGATAAATTCCCACTGTACATTTCAATACACCGCCATTCCATCATTTCTGGTGTTAACTTCACATAAGACAAATGTGTTGTGTAAAGAATTAATAAATAGAATTGATACAAAACTATGAAGAAAAAAAAAAATTTATAATCATGTTATATTCTTACAGAAATAATTGTATATTTTGTGTCATAGTCTTTGTTTATAAGATCTAAATGCCTTGTATCTGGTGTGTGTCTGAACTGGTCTGGGAAGGAGATTCCTGTTGCTCTTGAAGCTTAGGGACGTCATAGAGCCAATCTGTTTGTGCATTGCGTCATGTCTTGGCTCTGTCTTGTTTTTGTTTGTTGTCAGTTGTGTCGAGGGTGGATTGCTTCGCGGCCCATTAAGCTGGCACACCATTGTATGAGTGAAACATGGGTTTAAGTTGATAGATGTACAGTGTCCTAATAAGAAGACCAGTCAAGCCGAAAATTCCTTATACTTTTAAGGGGTATTTATCTGAAGATTTGATGTACTATATTTTGATAAATCGAAAATTTATAGTTTCCATAGCATCAAATAGTCTTATATTATGCATATATGTACATGTATTAAAGTAGACTACGACCATAGTTCTACTTATATGTTTCTATATTATCTGTTTGTTGATCTTCTTTGTATAAATATATACAAAATAATTTCTGTTTAAATGCATAAATAAAATCGATATGAATAACACTAATGATTAATTTCTGTTGTATTATTAATTAGAAATTATGATTTATTTGAGATTTTACATAGGAAAGGCGAAGGACAATTCGTAAATTCATTATTTCACGAAAACTGATTGGTATCCCCTACCAATATTAACACTTACCTGGACGATACGTTTTAGAATTGTATTTGAATGTCATAATGAAGATATGGCTAACAGGCAGATTAACTGAATCTACCAAATCCGTCCTTTTATCAGTAGTGTCTCCATTATTAACTGATATAGATATTTAAAGGATAGATAAAACAGTTGATAAAGAACTTTAAAATTATATTTGTTATGGGAGTATGTCCGCTTTTTCCAGATTGTGCTGAATATTCACAGTAATTGATGTTAGATTTACAGTATTACTCTACACTATTCTAGATCATTGTTAGCCTTGACTATATGATTCTCTGCATTACGACAACATTTATAATGTATAAAATTTTCTTGAAGTTTACATACAAGATTTTATACTGATTTTTTGTTGGATTATTATGAATTCTGTTGTCTGAATTGATTCAACAGTTTTAAAGTTAAAATTAGAAGTTTGCACAGAAACAACACTAACCGACTGGTTGCTGTCTTGTTTTTATTAATAGACAATATATTGTTATTTTTTATTGTTGTATATTCTGCCTACTGTGACATCTCTTGTGTTTTGTGCCGTTCACTACTTAACTGTGCCTTCTACATTTTTTTTTTTTGCTCCCAAAACTAACATGGGTTACTCAGCAGATTATGGATTGTTATTTTATATCATTTTACAGGCCGTCCAACTGTGGATATCTCTTACGTCTTGTGCCGTCCATTACTTTACTGTTTGTTTTATCTCTTGTATTCTGGTGACATAATCTGTGATATCATGTATTGGACATTAAATATCAAATAAATTATCAATACTCATAGAAATCAATATGGTTCCCCTTGTCTGAGTTTTGTTTTGTCTTTTTTCAGTAAAATGGGCTATACAATAACCAATGCGACCAATGTCATGAATTTGAGAATCATTTATGAATCTTGTTGTTTGCAGACAGGAAATTAGTCCATTGGTACTGGGGTGTCTTACTCTACTTTATATAGTTGTGTGTGCTTATGGAAGAGAGGGAGAGAGAGAGAGAGAGGGGGTCTAGCATCTTTACTGACCATCAATAAGCCAATGTCTCATCTTTATGGAGATCTATTGTGAGCAGCATGTCCAGAGAACATAGCAACTTTTAATCTCAAAATTTGAATGCACTGTTACAGATTTGCGCATTTTATTGAAATTAAATGGACTGACACCATAATAACAAAAGTCATTGCCCTTCAAAGGATGTTTTTCTACATACTGAATACGTCCATAACATGATAAAGATTACAAATTTTAGACTAGAATATATATACCTATAAGCTGCGGCGTATTAAAAGTTAGTTATCTCCCTTTCCAATTTTCCTGTATGTTATATCTATCTGTTCACTATAAAATCATTTATTATTTAGAGTGTTGTTATTCCAATGTGGCTTAGTAGTGTCTTGAAAACAAATTCACTGCTTAACTTAAAACTTTGTACCAGTATGGAGCTTCTTCATGTTAATACGCTGGATGGGATTGGATTTGACAAAATTTCTTGAAACAAAAAGGTCGTTACTGCATAATTTTACAGTATCTATGCTTGTAAGTGTTGTGAACACAATAAGTGGAAAATAAATTCTCATATTGACTCCAAACATGGAATATATAGTTTCATCCCTTTAAGACAATGGATGTAATTGAATTCGGTGTACCCCATGGCTGCCATTCTGTCATTTTATAATTTTGATGCCCAGGTATTGTGGTCAGTCCGTCATGTGAGATATGACATGAATTTCAGTGTCCGGGTCATTGTTAGGTTTAGGGTTAGATTTTGTGTTGGACTTTAGAGTAACTATAAGAGTTAGGTTTAGGGTTAGATTTTGTGTTGGACTTTAGAGTAACTATAAGAGTTAGGTTTAGGATAGTATGAACCCTAACCCTGATCTAAAAATTCACTTGACAACTTGAGAACAAATTAACCGATTAACTTGAAACTTGTATTGTATAGTTTTCCCCATTAAGACATTAGTTGGGATTACATTTCACCAAATTATGACATACACTATGGCTACCATTACATTGCAAGAGAACTTGAAAACAAATTAACCCAAAACTTTGTGGTGAGCTTGTTTTATAACACTAATCAATCAATCAATCAATCAACCTATTAAGTCTAAGGATGGGATCGGATTTCATCAAATTGTGCAAAACAATATGGCAAGGGAAGACAACTTGAAAATAAACCAATTTTTAATACATTTTCCACTTCTTACCAAATACCACAGAATAATATGGCCAATGTATCTCAATACACAAGTAGTGTAATTCTGAAAAACGGTAACTTCATTTTGACTCAATATTTCAGCGTGTATTTTGCCATCCTCAGGGGGTCATCTTTTGGTGATGGCATAATAAATGCTGAACTATTGAGTCAAAATGAAGTTAAGTGTTTATTGGGAATAACACTTGTACTATGTTTAACTCTTCAGTGGAACTAACGGTTTTTAAAATCTGGCCGATATTGCATACTTTGAGATATTCATTCTTGTTTCTAGTCTGATCACAAAATGTCGAAATAAATTCATCTTCTAACATTGTTAGGTTAAGGTTTCATGTGAGGTTTATGGTAGGTTATGGTTTCATGTTAGGTTCAGGGTAGCTTAGTTTCAGTTCCCTGTTTCGGTAAGGTTTACCTTCCTCAGAACTACAAATCCAATTTTTTTCATGATCAGCTTTAACCCTCCATACTGGGGAATGTGTCATGACAATGTTTGTTTTGGGTGACAGCTGTGCATACTGACAATATTTGATCCCTATTTTTTAAAGTTAACATTCAAAGGTAATAATGAAATGGAAAAATTAATTCCAAATCCTTATTGTAAATAATTAAGTTTGAGACTATAGTTTTCCTTTTTTAGTGAGCTTTTTATAGAGTGACTAATAAGTTGTTGGAGATTAATATGATTGTCACAACAGACTGTGGTGGTATTGTTGGATGTTGTGATCGATGTTGTATTGAATCTTCAAAAGGGCGCCTGGTATGGTCAGATTTAAGCAAATATTTGCCAAAAGATATACTCTGTATTTGTATCCCATTTTTGGTGGTTGGACACAGTAAGCACCCTTTTGAGTTCAAGGGCTTTGCTAGCGAATACACCAATACTCAGATAGACTTCTGGTTACAGTTATTCAGTCTGCGAAATAAGCTACTAAAAATGCTGTGTATTTTGTTCAGACATCAATTCAATTTGCAATAGGTTTCAAATTTATTGTTGGATATTCACGAAGTCTGGGGATTCGTAATCCTGAGTATTCAAGCTTTCCAAAGATATGCAAGGGCCTACACATAAAAGTTTTGCCCTATATAACTATCATGTGTCCTTTTTGGGCTGAACATTTTTGTTCCTCATATTCGGCACAGTGGTCCAGCAAGATCTTAAGCTGCCATATTCATAAAATGGACATATGTATACATTAAAAACCAAAGCTTATTAACGATATTCTTTGTCGGTCTACTTTTGGGGTTTGGAAATATTACTGAGGTACTGCAAATCCAGGGGGGTGTTAGTTAGTCACACCTAAGTGGGACAACTTGATCGCAATCAGGGGAGATAATCACTTTCACATATTAAAATTAAAAAATTACTTCCCTTGGAGTGTTCAAGATGGCGGCCTCCATGAACATGATGTTTTGTTCGGCACGCAAATTGTCGTTAAAATATAGTTTATTGCATCGAATTTCGTTCTTAAGTCTGTCCCAGAACAGATTTAGCTCTGACAAACCCGAGGAAACATTTGTTGAAGATCTCAGCGTCTCCGATGAGATGGATCAAGACGAAATCGACCTAATTCGTAATGTATCTGGTTTGACAGAAAAACAACGTCAGAAAATGACACACGCGAGAGCGATGCCAGCTATTGAGTATGAGTTTCAAAAAACTGTAAAATACCGAAGAAAGATGTATGCCCAGTTTGGAAAATCGTCGAATGTTGATCCACGAATAATGTGGCCCAGTTTGGAAGAATTAAATGAAATGAAAATTGAAGAAAATGAATGGGAACCAACTTTACAAGAGATGTGGGAACAGATAGAGGAGAAAAACACAGCCGGAGAACAGGCAGCGAAGAAAAGGTTCTTACTCTTGCTTTCTTTAAATTGATGCAAATGTTTTTTTCGCCAAGTTGACAAAGTGGCCAATCGGTACCGGTCCAACTCGGAACATTGCGGTCCCGGAACATCCAACTCGGAACAATTAAACTACACACATAATGCCTAGTTAATTTCATTTCACATACGATACTCTGAATAGAGACTCAAAACTACATGTAACACCCATATGCATAGAGCCCTATGAAGGAGTGGGTGGGCCAATAAAGTTTTCTTAACCAAAATGATAGAAATATAAATATTTGCAATAATTTTTTTTTTTTATATAATCATTTTTTAGATTTTTTATCAGGAAATTCGTTTTATCACCTGTGTAAACTTATGTTCGTATAATTGTTTTGTTTTTTTGTCTGAATGGATTTATCACACTTGTATAATGTATATCATACAATGTATATACAAGTTATTAACAGTGTTTTGCTAGGTTTGATTTCATTTTAATTGTCCCTTTACACATAATAGTAATAATAACAGGAACGATCATCCGTTGCACATATATGGATGTAGTTGGAGATCTCTGAGGGACGTCACAGTTGGAGCATGGACCGAATTAAAAGCACACAATAAAGTGTGCAGTTGACACTTGTTCACAAAATACATCTGTTGGTCTTGGTTTCGGGTTTTCATATAACAAAAATATATATTATTTTGCATAAATAATACAGTAAAGATTGTTGCATCGACAATATAATTAAATACACATTACACATTGTCCGCTATCAATAATTTTACCGGCTTGGACTATAGGTTTCACCGACTTGGACTAAAGGATGTTCCAAGTTAGATGTTCCGAGATCGCAATGTTCCAACTTGACCCCTATTCG
Organism: Mopalia ciliata; assembly: GCA_034783835.1. Lineage (NCBI taxonomy): Eukaryota > Metazoa > Mollusca > Polyplacophora > Chitonida > Mopaliidae > Mopalia > Mopalia ciliata. Next base: position 12,448 of record JAVFBW010129120.1, read on the forward strand.
GACAATCCATCGTCTTATAAGTGAAATACTCTTGATTTGAGAATGACATTGTCACATGTTACCTCACATTTGTTGTCTCCTATTTATTCATATGGCAAGCTGCATGAACAAAATGTATAATCAGCTGGGGTTGTACCCAGTGTCCCAGTCATTTGCTGTAATGTATGGCCCTCTGGCCAAGGGCAGTTTGTTTGAAGAGTAGCAATGCTGTCTTTACTTAGCGCTGGAGAAAAATCACTTTCCAACATTATTGAAATGCTACACATTTTGGTTGTGCTAGTGTCAATTATTGTTGGAATACACAGCAGTGATTAGAGCAAAATATCCTTAAGCACAGCGTAAACACCATTCAAGCAATCTGAAGGTATGTAATTCAAAGTCTTTAAACTCTAAAACCTACCGTTATGAATGAATATACATGAAAAACTGTTTGTTTTTTTTATATTTTTATTTTGTTTATTTGCAGGGAGGCACAAGTTGAGAAGAACATGTCTGAGATGGGGAAATGGATTCAGCAGTATTATGATAAACTGGCAGCTAAAGAAGAAGAAAAGAGAAAACAGCTGGAAAAGAAACAAAAACTTTTGGACGAAGCTAGGGAATATTTTGGTTATGATGTGGATCCAAAAGATGCAAAATTCCAAGAAATGCTTGAAGAAAAAGAACTTCAAAGGAAGAAAGAATCAAAAGCCAAAAAGAAATTACAGGCTGCTGCAAAGTTAGCGACACAACTTAGAATGATGGCTGAATCTGCATCGGAGGCTAGTGCTTCTGATGTCAGTGATACCGCGCCTGTTACAGATTCCTCTCCTCCTGTAAAAATGAGTGACTCAAAGGTAGATAACTCTAGTTTGAAAACAACAAGCCATGTGTCAGCAAAGTCTGAAGACAATTCTCACCAAGATCAGAGGTGATCTGATTGTGTTCTTAATAGTACATGTGATAAACGTACGAATGTATCATCCCTTCAACGTTGCGTAAGGATGTGACAACTAATAATTACTAGTTAGTTTTAGACAGGATATAGTTACGTATTGAGGAGATTTACGATCAACACACTGTTAAATCCCTTTCTCTGACAGAGTGAAAAATAGTGCTTCTTAAATGACATTTAAATCAGCACTCAAGAAAATATGATCACGTGCTTTGTGCTATTCATGGACAAGATATTTTAGTTTAAATATGAATTGTATTGTTTTTGTTGTTTGTTTTTCTTTCTTTCCACTCAAGAATCGCGTTACTCCGTTTTAACTATAAATCTTATAATGAGTTTTGCCTGCCAAAAATCATCAGCCTAGATCAATTTCTGATTGGCTGTCTGTCTGGATACGTGGTGGTAGTGTAATGTATACAGTGTCAGGGTTTGATCGTATTTCTGCACTAGACAACCAGGCCAGTTCCTTTCAAGTTGCACTGGCCTGCACAAAGTTACACTAGCTCGCTACTTTTCATATTTAAAAAAAACAAGAGATCCATGAATGGATCTTGACGCCCACACTGTTAAGATAGTTTGAAGAGAAGAGTCTAAGAGGGG
>JAVFBW010129131.1:0-13980 GCA_034783835.1 Mopalia ciliata
ATAAGATTGTCCGGCAACTTTCTGAAGCTGTAGGACAAATGTCCAGCTGTTAATTTCAAACATTTCTACCCCTGTTAATACTTATAAAAAGATTAGGATCAATTTAGAAATTAGTCTTCGGAGGTTCATCAAGGAGGATTCAGCGATTTAAATTAATCAACTTCCCTGCGCCAGTATGCTTGATTTTTAGAAATCTGAAAAAAAGAAGTACAGACAACTACTTACACATGCAGTGTGGTAGAGCTGCAAAGATTATAGTATGTTAGCTGTCGTATTCACATGAACGTTCACCGTTCACGCAAACTAAGACCATGTACACGTACATCCGATGTCTACAGTGTATGTACATGTTCTACACAAAATAGCCAGAAAAAGATTCTCATACCCTGTCAGAAATATTTTGTATGATAGACTGACCATAATCTAAGTTTATTTAAGTATGAACTATTTCTTGCTTCACTTATGACATAAATTCGAGGAAAAAGCCCAATATATTTACTTTACCAAAAACAAAACAGTTCACAATAAACCTGGTAGGCTGGCTCGGGCTCTCCAGCCAATCAAAAGCACTGTTGGTTTATGATCTTCTTTAACTCTCTGTCAGCTGGTTCTGTTGAAAGCGTTGACAGTTCTCAATAAACTAAACAGGCTTAACTTGGATAACCGACTTTATAACAAGTTAACATTAACTGCACCCCATGTGCCTCGATATGCCTTGATAATGACTGGATTAACTCTTTGTATTGATGAAGCCACTCAGATGTGTAGCTTACCATGTGCTGCCTGAACAACAACAACAACACTATATTATGAGTCGCGCCCTATTGAAATGACCTGCGGAGCATTCCCAGGTTGGTCTACTGGAATTAAAGACTTTATTTGTGAATGATATTTGATTAAAATCTGTAAACAAGGATTGGTGCCAGTTATGACCGTTTACATGGTATATCGTGGTACATTATAGCGTAATTACACTGCATATTTACAAAACCTATATACCAGAATGACCGCGATAGGTTACATGGGTTTTAATTCACGTAAACGGTGGATCGGTTAAGCAAAATTTTGAAAAAATAAGGCCTGGCTATTAATGATTTAAATCATTGAATGTGGACAGGCAGCATTGAAGTGGTGGTTTAGGCTAGTGGACATTGTTGTAGTTGCTGCAAATCAAGCAACATTGTAGTAGTTTTGACCAGTGTTCATTGCTGTAAGATTGTTGCAGTTGTTGCAATCATACTGAATTCCCTAGAATGAGTGATGCAATTGTAATTCTGAACCTAGCCGGGATATCTCGAGTCTCTGTGAAGTGTGAAGAGATTATTAATAACAGATCTTAGAAATACCTGTCAAAGACTTGTTGGGGAAAAATAGACACCAGTCAATTGGATGTGGATATAATCAGAACAATTATGCGTTTTACCAGAAGTCTATCAAGTAGAAGTATGAAACCAGCCATTACCCTGTCCCAACGGCATTGTGACTTTTGGTGGACTTTCATAGTGCCATATGACTCATTGCGCAAGAAATGGTAGATTTCGTTAGTTTCGCGCAGTTTGAATTTCAGAATCCACTGACGCCTTATGGGTAAAATATAATGTTTGAAAAGCGGCAGAAACAGCGTTAACATGATATACCCATGATTCCACACCCAATTCATGTCCTTAGATATTTCTCTATGTCCAGCTAGGGGGCGCTTTATCATCAATCAGCGCTGGGTTGGTCACAATGCCGTTGAGACTTGGTAATGGCTGGTTTCATACTTCTACTTAATAGACTTCTGATGTTATTTAATTAAGATCGTCGATTAGCTTACAAGGCTCATTCACCACAAAGTACTTAATTCGCTTTAAAATTTATGGACCATTTTGTTTGGCAGTAAATGTCTCTTCATCGAATCACGTGTCTAAAACCTTCTGGGAAACGAGGTCTACCGCTCCGTGTTTAGCTTCAAAGAGGGGGAAGGATACCCCCTTAGGGACAAATATGAAGAGAACACACCCTGATCTTTCACACTTGAAATAATTAACAACTCCCCCCAAATCTTCTCGCAATGTGGTGAAATACATCAGCAGCTGATGACCTCCATGTATTGAATGTGTATATATGATACCACCCTTGGGGCCTCCTTGACTATTATTACGCAATGCATGCTCTCTATATTAAATCATAGTAAAATTAATCAGCTGTGAAATTATTTTTACGAAATAGTCCTTTATGAAAAGATAATAATAACGTATTAAAAAGAAATAATGATCTTTTCTCGACGGATGTATAGTATATACACATAGCTTTTAGTGTGTTACCTAATCAAGTGTAGGCCTAGAGAAAGAATATTTTGCTTGCCACCCCCGGGATTCGAACGCGGGTCATAGTCGCGGCAGAGGTGTCAAGTTTGGCGGCACGCAGCAATCTAACAAAACTAGTCTTCAAACCTTGGTTACTCCTAAAGGGCTCCCATGTATGTTTGGGCTGCGATTAGTATAGAGTGATAAGAAACATCGCTTCCCTTCGAATCAGCGATCCGTGAATGTGTTGCTCGGCTAGTTCGTTATGCATGAAATGGCTTACTTTTAAGGCTATTTTTTGTCGGAAAGCATATCATTTGTTGTCGTTTCATAGCAACGACTAGTTGTAATAATATATATTCGAAAGAAACCCATTTCCAATAAACATGATCACTGTGTGGGTTCATAGCCTTTACGTTCACAAAACCGGTTACTTTTGCAACACAAAGCAACTGCCATGTTGGCTGTATCGTGGTTAACACGAACACATGAGTAGGCTCTATACAACCCTGTTTGTGTGATCTCTCATTCGTATTTCATAAGTGAATATGCTACTTACTTTTTCTCAGTTTCACTATTTATTTAGCAATCTCTGTTACTCGATAGAATAGGACAATGTGATGTTGCTGTAGGAACGTGCTAGCCGAGTAACTCATTCAGGGATCGTTGATTCGGAGGGAAGCGATGTTTCTTATCCCTCTATACTAATCCCAGCTTGGCTAAGAAGGTTAAACCTAACATGTAGAGTACATGTTTGGTCTAAGGGCAATATATACAAGCCAGATGTGTTTTCCTCTCCTTTAAATGTTATACCTTTTTCATTTTTATCATATAATTGACTCCATTCTAATAACGCGTCTGCGATCAGTCTTGCAACATTTATCCCGTAACGGCTGTCAACCAGAAATATACGTGACAACAGATAATGAGCCGCAAGCTTTAAGTGAACAAGCGCTGCCCCTTTTTCCACGACACGGCTTTCGGCATGTTGGAAAGATGGGTTTTCATTGGCTAATATATCATCTTTCGTGTTGTGGTTTGTTTTACCTCAACATTGTGTGTATGCTTACATGTGTTTATTAGAGAAGAAGAATGTTTGAGTATACTGTTCGTGATATGCCGTAGGACAATTGAGAGTCGTATGCCACCGCGTATTAATCTCCGCCAATATTTTGGACGACTTTAACCGCAGAAAGTAAAGAAATATATGGGTATACATACTTCAGATTATATGTTATATCACAGATGTTATAGGAATATATGCTAGGAAAGCGCATGCTACAAAGTGCCTTAACTAAAATGTGTATTTTCTGATAACAGGCCATTTACTGTACATGAGTAGTAATGTTTATAACAACGAATGATTACAGAATCAAATTTCTTTGCGTAAAAACTTATGATTTATTGTTAATGTAGTCATTAAATCCGGTAGATTAAACTTCTAGCCGGGAGGTCTATGCTATTCACACAATATATTCAAATAGTTCGCATGGCGTCAGGTAAGCATACTTTGATCGCGCCACAAAAATTGGGGTTGAATTATATATATTTGAATAAATGAAGAGAAAAAATGCCTTGCCTCCACCGGGAACCGAACCAGGGACCTTTGAGTTACAGGCCCTACACTTTACCGACTGAGCTACAGAGACTCACGGCAAAATGGGTCCCGAATTCTAACCCATATATATATTTAATCGTTTTAGTCATTATATTTTTAGCGAAACCACATTTTAAGTTTTATTTGCAACTTGTTCCTTCCATATTCACTGCATGAGTCACTGTGTAACTCTTATACCGTATACGAGTTTGTTCCAATGATGTAAATATAAATAGTCCTGAGCACATGCTATATAGTAAAGATGAATGTAATAATCACTGTGCTTGACGGATGTATCTAGGTGCACTATGAATACGGCGTAATTCTAGCGTGTTACGGCTTTTAAAAAAAATACCTATGTAGCTGACAGGTAATGCAAGTCAGCCTCTATGTGATGACTTGGTGGCTTCAAATGAAATCTATTTAAAGCCATGGCATGCTGATAGCTTTCTATTTTTAGCCGCGGTAGATGTCTTCGTTACATAAGGCAATCATCCACTGTCTTAACCCCCGTCTACTAACCCCACTGCTATTAGTTTTAATTTAGACAGGATTAAGCCATGACCCCGCAGCTAACAGGTGTCCAGTGGTAGCTTAGCATCATAGCTCTACGCCATTCGTACCTCAATCCTTATACCTCTGAATGGAGTAGGGCTACGAAGCTAAGCTATACTCCAATGGCAGATATAGCAGCGTTCTATCTCTATGGCAACAATTGAGTCACACATGGCCAGTAGTTACCGATTCGTTGAGTTTATGTCGGATCTTCAGCCATATGTCACTCTTTGGACGGGTAGCTCGAAAGTATTTAATAGAGAAATGTTGCAAGAAATTCACCAGGTGATGTTCCTTTAGTTGTATATTGCATATTTTCCTTCATCCATTTAGACATTTATCACTTTAACATAACAAGGTATATGCTTGAAAATCGTGTTAGAATTTGCTCTGAAACATTGCTCGTCAATAAACCCAGAAGTTTTATTGTTATGTTTCTATCCCTACTTCTAAATGCCAATCAAAGAATTGGAGTATTTTGTTTCATCTGATATTTGTTAGTCTTTTCCAAATTCTAAACTTAGGCCCCGGATTTCTAAAAATGTTGAAATGACAGGCAGAAATTCGGAATCTTAACTTGGGAAAGAAGGGAAAATTTTGGCGGGTAAAATTTCTTCAAAATGATCGAACAATGGAGTGTTGCGATACTACACGTATGATATTGTAACCAATCATACGCAAGATTTCGTACTGCAAAAACATCAACATATTAGGAGGATATGGCTTTGTTCTTTAGGGACGAGCTACACAAGTGTAGGCTAACATTGTGCAGATAACTGCGATTCGGGAAATGTTTTGTTCCTCTTTTATACTAGTAGGAACTGTCGGAAACATTGCGTTGGAGAAACCACATTACCCCGTCAACAAACCAATCACTAAATGCGGAACAAGTCGTAATTTCTTCCTGGTCATTCGGTTACATATAGATCGTTTCGAAAACATTCCTTTTATAGGCTACATTCCTAAAAATACCACCTCTTCCGCTTGAAGAGTGAAAGTAAACAGAATTTGGAGAAACTTATTGGATTTAGACACCACAACCGTTTTATTCATTATGTTTCAACTTGGAACGAATCCTTAAGATTGATATAATCCCCTTTGTTCTCTTATTAATATGACCAACTTAGCACCTTGTGTAGGTAAATCAAAATCTTGTACCTAAATAAAACTTTCCTCTGAGATATATTAAGTGTAGCAAAGAAAAGGGACACAGCTCTAAATGACCTACTGGTGTACAAGTCATAACTGTCATTACTATATTATAATAGGCGACTCGTGGGCTCTATTTCTTCACAACACCCTTGAAAATGTTGGTTTAATAATACCTATGCCTGAATATGTGTTTCTAAAAATTGATCACACTGGAAAGGGATGTCGATTAATAAAAAACGATGAATCATCTCATGTTCTATAGATAAACTCCCAGAGACAATTATCTTAATAGATCTTAATTTTGAGTTGTTATGGGTAACCTACAGACACCTCAAGAGAAGGTAATAACCACGTACATGGTATAGAAAATATGTAGCAAACATGGTATTCGACATGGGTTCAGAATATCGAGCTGCAAACTGGTATTTAAAAAAAACCCCAAATATATCGCATTCTTAGAAATGTATGGCTCTTATGGAACCCTTTACGGTTCTTCGGTTATAAGCTTTGGTTTCACCCTTTCGGGTTATATTGGGAACCCTCACATGTAGTCACAGCAACTGTTTAGCGTATTTGTCCCTATCTTATTATTCCAAAGAACCATTTTTGTCCTTATGGTTCCATTTAGAACCATCCTGGTTTAATTTATAACTATTCTCTTTTCTAAAGAACCCTCAAAGAACCCTTATTTCTAAGACTGTATTTGCTGAAGAGAATGATAATTACAACCTGTCTGATACAGAAGTTTGGCTTTAACTAGTATGTCCTTTAGATTTTTGTTTCTCCTGTAAGCTATTATTGGTACATGATTTAGATATTCTGTATCAAGGAACTAGCAGACTGGGTGCTAGGTTGATCATATTGGAATACAAAAAGAAATGTGTCTTTCTTAGACTCGTTACCTGGTTCCCAACTGAAACCCAGTGGATCCAACGTTTGAAGAGTTTTAATCCATAAGCTTCTCTTTCCAAACGTCTCTTTTAATCTAACTGACCATTTTTCTTCAGAGGAAATACTTGGTGTCTTTATTCGATATGATTTTAAAACGATCTTAAACCGAATATCCAGGAAGAGAGACATGTTATGTGTGTGCTTCACATTGTAACTTGTAATTATACGGTCTCTCGAGATGTACATACCATACAAACTCGTGAATACATGATTCACAAACGTCCTCAGAATATATTCAAATAGAGACAATTCGTTGATTTAAATGTTTAACCGACATCCCCTTACCATATGACTTATATCTGTAGCCTCATATATATGCAGGGCTGGTTAAAATACTGATAAACTGCCGGATGGATATTGAATTTTAAATTTGGATCTAACACTCAACTTGCAAAAGTGATTAAAAAAAACATTCAGTAAATTAACGCCACATTCAGCTGTATTTCATCTACGACGTCGCGTGAACATATTTTCAATTTATTTATATATCGAGTAGGCGTACATTTCAAAAATTGTATTCGAAGTGCTTAAAAGTATACGCTATACCTAGATATAATTAAAGGTACTAAGCATTTTATTACTGTGAGAATGTGTTTACCTAGAACGCGGAAACGCGTGACACTTCTACGCACTATACACGACAAGTAAAGCGAAATTTGCGGTCAAACCCAATGCCCTAGTAGTTGTAAGGTTTACAAATGCTCAATGACGATTGTATGCCTTTCACAAATGCGAGCACGAAATGACAAAAGCATATCTGGGGGACTATTTAATGCATGATGGGTGGAGTGAATTTTCCTACAAAGCGTATCTACTAGGCAAATTTGGGGTGATAAAAGTTTATTCATTTTTCTTTCAAATCTATACCTTCTTAAAAAAGTCCGATGGAAGGTTATTTAGTGCGAGTTGTAAGTTATTGTCACTGGCACCATTTATTTTAATGCTATACAATGGTAGTATGTGGGCATAAATAGTTAATAATTATTTGGAAAGAAAACATACTACATGCTCTTCTAGAACATTTGTACTGGGGATACCAATAACTAACATCATTCAACCAAGAGCAGGTGTACTATTACTTATATTAATAACCTACATTAAGGAAACACTATTGTGACTAACCCCCTTTTGCGATTTTTTTATTATTGTTTATTCAAAAAGTTGAGATGGTGATCTTTATCCTAGAGCAGACCCAATTAAAATATTAATTAGAAGACTGTTAACTTTGATGATAAAACTTGTCTAAGCGAAATCAAGCTTCGTTGTTTTGAGATATTTTTTCTGCCTCATGTCCAGCTGTTTTTGATTGGTCGAAAACACATCGCCTGGCCCAAAACAAAACATGACGTTACATGATTACGGGTGTTATTCTATCACAGCATTGATGCAACACGCTGGAGCGTGTCGTCCTCGTCATCGGTAAGTCCGTCATGTTATATGACGTCAAATTATAGTATTATCGGTTAAGATTAATGGTAAGGGCTATGCTTAGACTTAGTTTATGCCAGGGAGGTTATTTTTAGACTCACTGGCTAGTTTTAGGATTAGGTTTAGTATTAACCCTAACCCAGAACTAAGAATTCCCGTGTTATCTTACACGTTAAGCATGCCCCGTCACGTGAAACACCGGCCGACCCCATGTTATCTCGCTAATATTTACCACTAATCATAACTATTCGGTGAAACAAAACACAATCTACATGTCTGGGATGATAGGGAGTTTATGTCGGGCTTACGGTAAGTTGAGTTACATACAGCACGGCGTGCAAGCTCAGCGGATCAAGAAGGAAACCACCCCTACGTCACCGACAGCAAACTAATGACCAGACCACCACAAAACAGACACCACAAACAGATCGGCTGGAAGCTCCAAAGAACCAAGAAATCTTTCCAAATAGCTCGCTTGTTGACAACGGAACCTCGCCGCTTGTCATCTCCAGACGTTTAGTGATGAATGCGAGTTAATTAAACATCAAATGTCTCGCATCTGCAATTATGCCGAAGATGGAATAAAGTCAATACGAACGAAAGCTTTGTTATGTCTAATTACATGAACAAAATCATGTCAAATTGTTTTGTTTGGTGGAATTCGACTAAAAAACGTCATATGGTATAAAAAAAAAAGACGTATAAGATGATTTCTGTCTATGACGCAAAACAATAAACGTTGTCTGTAGTTCTGAAAATTTGCAGTTTGAAACCCGTCCAAGAATCAAAGCTAAAAGCTTTTAGCTTCGGGTCCATGCACGGCCGGTTGCTCGAAGCCATATTAAATTTAATCCGCTATAAAATGACGTCACGCCATGTTGAAAGTCTACCACTAATAACGGTAAAATCTGTTGTTAACGAATATAGTCTTTCAAGCAACCGCACTGCTAAAAAAAAAAAAAAGATCTTCTATAAGCAGGTGGCTGTGTGGTCTAGGTGGCCGGTATCTTAACCTACTGTTGGCGATTCTGTTACTGAAAGACAAAAACAAATCATTCAAATCATTCTACTGTTTATAAAAGTTTTCTATCTTCCAGCGTCTTCTTCGACGAGCAGAGACAGTCCCAATTTCCTAGAGAGTAACAATGAGACTCTATCTCGCTAATATTTACCATTGATTATACTGTCCCATACATTCACGCACGTCCACTTCAGACTTAAAGCAGTTGTTGCTTCGAAACCTTGCCTGTACGTTAATGAGCCTTATTTTAGTCCGTCTTTAAATCGCTACATGTTTTGTTTGTCACGTATATAGGCCTATATTTGACCGAGTACAATTCAGCGTTATACAACAAGCAATGTGGCAATCGACATTTGATCAGATCGTGACATTCCATTCTCAAACAGGCCCACGGTCGTGGCTTTGTGGTTAGCGAGTGTACTTTCTAAAATCTACTACTATGTACCGTTCACGGGATCGTGCTCGTCTGTCGATCCTCAGGTATATGAGTGAGGGACAAGATAAGGCTCCGGCAATCGCGGCCTGGTAAGTTTTTACGAGGTTTCCTCCCGGTTTTCCACCATAAAAGGGCAAGGCGCAATGTGAAGTGGACAATCCGTCGTCATATGAGTGAAATACCCTTTAGTACGATGTTAAACCCCAATCAAACAAACAAACCATTCTCAAACATGCAGTATATCGTTGAAACGGACCGGGTAATTGTGCACCTCTTTATAGCAGTCTGGTGTGTATAGGTCTAAAAAAAGGACACGATTTTCTAAGTATTTAGTTCATACAAAGATATGCTTAGAACTAGCTATTTCCAGTTCGCAAATCTAAAATAACAAAGACCTACATTTCCCCCAAACGCCTTGACGAAAAAACATTGAGTTGTCTGAACCTATATATAAATCACTGCATGTATACAAAGTCAGAACAGGTTATAGCCGGATGTAAAATGAAACTAACTGCCTATAGATTCGTGACGTCACCCAAAAAGTGTTCAACGCCGCGCTGAATAGTAGCCTATACTTCAAATAAATGTCCTGAAAGCGTCTATGGAAAGATAAATTGGCATAGATGTTAGCCTGCTTAATGTTGTCTTGGCGGCGTATACACCTTAAACTAACATTCAATTTACGCAGTAAACTGAGTAGGCCTATACAAGTACCGCATTGAGCATTTTGAGAATTTCTGATAAACAGACGTGTATATGAATGTTATTTTGAACAGCTAAGTGGAAAATTGAAGACTTTTTAAATCCAAAAATGAATAGGATTCATCAATCTCACACACAAAAAAGGGGACAAAAAGATCAAGTTGTCTCGTTCGTAATAGACTTGGTGAATGTTGGTTCTTTTATAACGTATTATGCATAAAGAATTGTTTTACGCCCAAGCCGTTTGTGGATTTAATTTTTTTTCATTTTAAAGACTTTATTTTTGATTTAAATTCTCAAGAAACCTATTCAAGATTAAAGAACAAAACCAGAAATTTCCAAAAATTTTACCACGACAAAGTTAGCAAAGGAGGAAATTGCTCTGGATAGAAGGCAGACTCAACTTAAAAATAACCTTTTGTTTTCAGATATTCTGCTAATTGCTCAACATGCAGAGAAAGAGCAATGCCCCTAGCTGACACTTAAATTGTTACAACTTCACGAATTTTTTCCAACAATCCACTACTTTTCAGATATATCCTTTATATTGTACGCTGAAACTTTTGACAATCGAAAATTTTGTGGGGAAAACATATTTTAAAACGTATAGTTCAAATTATTTTTGCTTCCAATTGGATTGCATGGCAACAAAGTGCAGAAGGAAATACCAGGTAAACGGTTCCTCCTATACAAAAACAATTTTTCCAAGGCAGCTTTCTCAACCCGTGTATCTGTGTTCGTTTTACAGATAAAGAGAATTTCTGCTTTGCAATGCCACTTTCCCACGTATTAGATCTTTGGTATTAGATCTTTGGTACGGTGGTGAATGGTGTTAAAAAAAGGAAAAAGTATAAAGACAAGTTTTTGAACTAATCTTATTCTGGAGTTGTTATGGGTAACATATTGCGTTGGCCTGGGTTGTAAGTGTTAGATTGTAAATAAAATATGCTATTTTATTCTTTAAGTATGTAGTTTGTGCATGACCCTTTTTCCATTAATAAAAATTAAGCTTTAAGATTTTTTTTTTTAATTAACATGTGAGGGGTAGAGCAGTACAAGGAAATTTTATTTGTAGCCAATACTATATCTTTGCTCATCGTTTGTTTTGTTCTTGGAGTAAACATAGGCTTTGATTTCTCACTGGCATACCATATATAGTTCATGCAGTTCTGCTTCCGATATAATACATTGATACTACAATAAATTCGGTGTTCTGTTTTGGATACCTTTCTTGGTCACAAGCAAGACTTCTTATAATGAGCAAAAATGCTAAGGTCATGTATTTTTAACTACCTTGCACTTTCACTGTAGGGATCCAAACCCATTATGTACAAGACAATATAAAACTCGTGTACCTGTCGCATAATTTCAACTGTTATCTTGCCATAGCAACTAGGCATTGTTTCTTCACATAATGTCTTTCATAATGGCTTTACTGTCACATTTTTTTTAAATTGTGAGTGACATGGACAGCATTTGTGATTGGCATAAATTTTATCATGTAGCAGACTACCCCATCAAATCTATAACCGTTACGCATTGTTGATCTGATACGGACAGGTGATCAATTTTGTCGAGGATTGATCAAGAAGCGTTTCACTCATTGACATCTCCAAAACGGGTTCTGTATGAAATTGTCAGTTCTCAAAAGTATTTGGTTGTTTAATTGGGGTTTAACGCTGTACTTAAGGTCATTTCACTCATATATGCGATTTGTCAATCCAATAAATGGGGGAAGCCACCCTCAACGTCGATGGAACAATCAATACCAGGACAGGAGTCACAGGACACAATACAAAAACCTCGCAAAACCGATCGGCTTCCAGTTTTCCCTTAGCTAAATGAGTACCAGGGTTGGGTTGTTCAAAAGTTAAGTCAGACTTAAATTTGTAACGTCACAGAGAAATTCAGTTGTAACGTGACGTTGTACAACAATGGTTTAAAGTTAATATACTTTTGAACAACCGGGCCCAGGGCAATAGTCAGCTCTCCCCAACCGTCTGCTCTCAAAACTAAGTGAGACACGGGGACTCTTATAGAATTTCAAGGCATTGCACAAACATCAGCATTTCTTGCAAGTCGCCGCCATATATAGCGAAGTATGTTTAGTGTGTTATTTGCTCATAATCGGTTGAACTGCATAGGGTGACTTGTAAGTATCGGACAGTTCATTATTAGAGCATGTCAAGGGTGCTCAATACCATTAACACCCGACATGCTGTCGACAGACGTAAAAAGCTATCTTGATTTCAAACAACAAACATGTTATATTGTTTAAGATCTATATGAGGGTTGTATTACATGGTTTGAAACACGAATTCCTTCACTACTCCACGTAAACATTTACTTATAAGAGCTTGCTTGAGGGCCTTTCTTAAGGCTTGAGGGCCTAAAGCTCTTATAAGTCAATGTTTACGTGGAGTAATGAAGGAGATCGTGTTTTAATGTATTTCCTTGTGTGTGTGTGTTTGTTTTGTTTTTTGTTGCTATTTACTGATATGTGGTTTATATGATTGCATAGCGGTCTTATCGTGGAACGGCAGTATTATTTCAAATCAACTCATATGAAAATAATGTCCTCCAACAGTAGAGCCACTCTAAAAAAGATCATAAAATGGGTATGATTTTCCCCCGTTGGGATATAATATTCATGAAAGGGCAGCAAAGTGAAGGAGCCATTACGAGTATTCTTAAAGCATCTCAGCCAGAGGGTCACATCACTTGAATTACTGATTATGACCATGACAAAATAACATCAAAATATTAATTGAAACCAACAAATCAATCGTTCATTCGAGTAACACTGCTGTTGTACTGTTTATTCAATTGATTCAAATATGTTTGTTTGTAATGTTTGATTGGTGTTCATAGTTTATAACGTCCTAATCTAATACGGTCATTTCAGTTATATGACGCCGGGGTGTCCATCCCTAACTGCTCCTTGGTTCAATAGGAAATCCTCATAAAAACCATCCCCGCGATTGACAGAGCCACATCGTGTGACTCAATCATATACCTGATGGTTGACAGACGGACTTGAAACCCTACACGAAATAGGATTCGTACGCTGACATGGTAACCACTTAACCGCGACAGCGCACCTATTCAAATATGAGTTCTTCAGTAATCATAAAGATAAGTGAGAAGATAGATCTGCATAAAAGAGCTAGCCTAAATAGGTCAAGGCTGTTTAGTATCTTGCCCTGTCCTACAGAAATGTGTACAACTAAAGGGCATATATCCGGACATGGGTGCCTAAATGGTCAAAGACTGTTCACCTTACAGAGCTGTCGATGTTAATTGACATCGACTCCCTGTGTTCTCTCCAGAAGCACGCATCCACGATAGTGGTTTTCTACTGACATTAGCATGTCATTTGTTTATTCATTTGATTGGGATTTTACGCCATGCTAAAGGTTATTTCACTCAGATGACGACCTGCCACTCCAATTCCTTTGGATTTTGTGTAAAATGAAGTTCCTAAGATTTGTGGTCTCCTCTTTTAAGAAACATAAGTGTTTGTATTTAGAAATAATGTTGATATGTAAATATGTTTGACCTCCCAGAGCAGAATTATCTCTTGTAATGTTACAAAATACATAGACAATGATTGAGTGATTGGTGTTTTACGTCATGCTTAATAAGGGTATTTCACTTATATGAAGGCTGTGTATTCGTTGGTGTATTCCAACAATAATTGACACTAGTAAAACCAACATATGAAGCGTTTAAAATGTTGGAAAGTTAATATTCCTCCTGTGCTAAGTACAGACAGAATTTGCTACTCTTCTAACAAACAGCCTTAGTCAGAGGGCCTAAGACAATGAGAAAGACATCAAACAGTGCCCCG
>JAVFBW010129142.1:0-13978 GCA_034783835.1 Mopalia ciliata
TAAATTGCTGACAACAACTGCACAATTTATGTCATTTTAGCAAATAGCACTACATTCAAAATGGTCCTGGTGTATGACCAAGCAATGTCTTTAAGGCTTGTTGCAAGCCCACTTCAGGTTTCAATGAAATGGGAAACATTGACAGCATTTATTTGGGAAATAGGCAATATTGTGGTAAAGATTGACAACTTTTATTTGGGAATTATGGGTCATGTTGTGGGAAAGATTGACAACCTGTACTTGGGCATTATGGGTAATATTGGGGGAAACTTTAACAGCATTTTTCTTAGAAATTGTGGGTAATTTTGTGGGAAAGATTACAGCATTGTCTTGGGAATTATGGGTAATATTGTGGGAAAGATTGACAGTCTTGTCATCCAAATATCCTGTGTTCCATTCTTGGTGGTGTCATGAAATTGTTCATTTCTCTACATTTATCATTTATTAGAGGGTAATGTGTTACATTTAATCAGCTTTAGCCCGATGAGTATATATCGGAAATTTCTATATTGGGTGTATTCGAACTGACAACCATTCACAAGCAAACATTCAATTAGGTTATGGGAAATTCTATAAACAACCTCCAAGAACACAATGGGTTGATTAGGAGAAACATTCTGCTAGTTGTTTGTATGTTGGATTTCTTGGGATATACAACCATCTATTCTATTTTATCTATGAATACATTATTTCCCACAGTCCGACACCTCATTACAGCCTTGCAAACACATTTTTTTATGGAAATAACTGTTTGGTTTCTTTTTTTGTGTGTGTTAGAATCTAAAATACAGCAGATGAATGGAGCTTAATTTTCAATAGCTGCAGATTGAACAAAATATCTATTTTAAATGTTTAAAAAAGTGAAAAAGCAAGTATTCAATTTAGAGCTACAGAAAAATTCAATTTATAAACACAAATATGCAATCAAGCAGCTTTGAGAAATTATGATTATTTACCATAATATACATTATTTATTTTTTCCCATTTACAGACTTTTTATTATTAACTTCTTCCAAATCTTCCAAACAAGCTGAATCATTCTTAATCTTTTAAAAGAATAATTTAGTTTAGTATAATATCAATAGATACATGAAATAAAGATGAAAATATAATATTTTATATAAAGGTTAAATTAACATACCCTAAAAAAACAAATAAGGAAGTTCACAAACCGTCCATGGTGAATCTTGGTGGGCAACTTTATGGTCATGTCTCAGCACTCATTAGTACTATCATACTATGGAACAACGATCAACCATAATGAAATTATAGTTTTCCAGGGAACCATTACTCTTAAGGGTTCACTGGTTAAGCAAAAATCCTTCTTAATCAGAGAATTTGTAACTTTCACTTTGATTTGCGGACATATTGATTGGTTAATTTCTGTTTGTTTTAAATACTAGTTTGCAAGTGTATTCTAAACTTGAGATGTCGGTAGGTTAACCGTAACAACTCAAGATTCAGAACAACTCTGACATTTGTCTCTGCAAAATTATCTGGAACATAAGAAGACTCATGGTTTTCATTAATCCACATCCCTGTGCAAGAGTGATTAATTTTTGAAGGAAATATGCTGTATCAACACGATTTATACTAACTATACCATTATGTATTAATTTTGATAATAATGTACAGAAAAAAGTTTGTATACAAAATTTGTAATGCATAAAGACAGTGGGTGGGCTAGTGTCTGTTAGTCTCTTAAGGGCGCTAATGTGTGGTAGCCAGGTACTCTCCGTTCAATTGGGCGTGAAGGCAAATGAGACCAGAGATATCAAAGGATGGGAAGATAGTCTGGAATTCATTAGAGACCTGAACACTGTAACAAGACACGATTCATCCAGGGAATTCTTTAATTAAGGTGTTAATTGGTTGATGAGCTTTGGCTGCAAAGGCCAACAGTCTGTTGATCAGTTGGCCGAAATGCTGGTTAACTGGCCCAGTAATAGCCACTATTGTAAGTATCAGCAGACTGACCAGTGGCTACTAAAGTATCAGTAAACATCACCTAATTAGACTGACCAGAGCAGTGAAAAGATAGCCACATGCTGACCCATGTGAATAAATATTGACCTTGAATTTCATGATGGAGGCACTTTTAGAGGTTTGTAGGGTTTGTCACATTAGTATCTAGGTATCGAGACATCAGTGCCGCTATGCATCCCAGAATCCCTTCTCCACTTCCAGACACCCTTCAACAACAACACAACCCTGGCATCTTACAGCAGGGGGCCACTTCAACAAACAAATATCCCCCTGCACAATGGTATGCTAATGCAATCTGCTCAACTCAGTACCTAACATATTCTCCAATCACAGGTAATAAGTGGTGTGTTTTGGGGAAAGACAAACCCCATTAAGACAAACCAGAGAAACTCTTTGGAAAAAAAGCATCCTTCAGTCAAAGAAGCGATAAGTTACCAATTACTGAGACACTTGAGGTGTGAAATTTCAAGTCCCTCAAGTCAATAATAGACATAAATAAACATAGAATAACGAGGGTTTTCTTGCGATTCAGTTACCTCAAAATGCTTTTGTTTGTCTGGCCCTTTCACTGTCAATCAAGACACAATAATAAACAGGTAAAAGTTACATCACAGACAGTCAGTAGAAATAACATGGATTGCTTAAAATACCTCCACATACAGGTGTAAAATACCTTAGTTTACAGTTTCTCAGTAAACAAGAATTGCTTACATACCTCATCTTGCACATTCTTACACCTAGAAAACAGCATAATACCTACAAAAACACTGAAAACTAAGTATTTCTATTCGAATATTGTCAATTTTCTGATTTCTTTATTTTACCTGTAATATTTTGCAATTATTACCACAGATGAGTTTCTTTCATTAAAGCACAATAAAGTATAAGCCAAAACCCAGATGCAAAAACATATATTTATTTTTTAATTTTTACATCAGACAAAGCCTTTGAAAGATAATGAACAATTCTTGAGACTGGTTTTTAAATAATGTACTTTTTGTTTGAATGGGGTTTAACGCCATACTTAAGGTTATTTAAATTAATGGAAGTGTTTAAATCTTCAGAGATATCTAAATAACCAACTGTATCTTGCTGGTTATCTTTGTACTTTAAATAGTGATGAAGTTCAATTGGGTGCAGAAAAGAGCCTGTTTGAAAAGATCCATACCAACAACAGCCCATTAGAAGTTATTAGAAGCTATTTAGTTAAAATAGTCATTACATGTTGAGTTTTGTGGGGTTGTTAGCAGTGGTAGAGGTCTGTCAACTGCTTTAAATTAGCCATCAAACTGACCAGTCCAGCTCTCTGATTTCCAAACGGAAGTTTCTTGAGAGCAGACTGTATCTCACCAAGGGGCTCACAGAAAATATACTAGTCTTATAACAACAAACATTGACTACCTCTTCACCCACATATGGTACTCATCCTGCCCTCCAGAACATCCCTGGGGTATTGTAGGGGGCTTCAGGTGGGGGGTGGGAGTCCCCATGTTACTGGCCCTGACCTTAGGGCTTAGACTAAACGGTCAATGGTGCCTGGTAGATATTAACAGTATCATCTTCAGTCTACCAACCAGGAACATGTTTGACTATTATCCGGCTGCTTCACACCAATGAGATGGATGTCTTTCACTCATAAATTCTAAGCTCTTCCCTGGATTAATCCGGCTCAAAATATATTGAAAAAACTTATCTCTTAAATTGAGAGTAAAATATTCTAAAAACACTAGCAAAACAATTATTTTACAATCCTTATCAAAAAATAGTTGAGTTTGAGCCTAAAATAAGATTTCTAATGAGCATAATATAGGAGATTGTGATTTGATTTGCTATAGGTTGATGTGTAGTTACAGTGAACATTTAAAGTGTCCGATAGTTAAAGCAGTCAGTGAGCACGTCCGATAGTTAAAGCAGTCAGTGAGCACCGTTCAAAATAATATACATGTAACATTCTCTTTCTATTATGATTTTTTCTGATCTTATTTCTACACCGTGACTGTTCAATTACTAGGTCACAGTATAGCAATATAGAATACAAAGATTGTTTGTTGTGCGACAAGGGATAAAGGAATGCAAGATCTCTAATGAGCTCTACCCAATTAGATGCCTCATATCTGTCATCCGACAACTTTCTAGTGACATCGAAGAAGGAACGGTTGATAGATGATATATTCTGGATAGTTTCCCGTTACGGCTTTATATACAGTTAGAATGATTTGAAAGTTTATTAAACCATAGATTGACATCCATTCTAATTCTTGGAACATCTGCTCTGTTGTTAAGTTTTTGTGGTTGTTGAGAATAAGGCTTCCTGCAGATTTTTGTCATTTATGAATTCTATCAAATAACTGACTAACAGATCTATTGACATAGGCTGATCCACCAGCTAAAGATCAAATGAAGACTGATAATCGCAAATGTCATATTGGGTAGTCCTGACTGGCTTATAGCTTGAAAACTGTTCATTGTAGAAACATTAGGAAACTGTGCTTAGGAATTCTTCAGTTCTTTGAGATTTTTTTTTTTTTTTTATGTGGTCCTAATGTTGGGCAGACTATTGTACTGATATCGTTTGTTGAAATTGAAATAAAAATCTAAAGAGAAAAGCAAATTTTTCAGTTCAAGAGCTATTCTACTAAATAAACTAATTCATTTGGAGTTAAAGTAAATATACAAATAAATACAAAAATATAAGTAACTAAGTAAACAATCAAATATAAACTTCGTTTCCATTTTTAGTTATATAGTTACCAAACCATTTGGCCTTACTAAATATAACAACTTCAATATTCAAATAAGTCAAATCTTATTAAGCCAACATGGTAATATAAATCTTTAATTCTGCAATCTACCAAGATAACGAGATAAAGTTGAATAACAAACTGCTATCATCCAATTGATTGAACATTAAATCTTTAATAACAATGAAACCATAATTAATTGGGCCTGAGGCCATGGCTTAGTGTGTGCGCTTACTAATCCTACTTTCATAACATTTTATGAAACAATTAAATAAAATAATAACAAAAACAAAATTTAAAATCAAATATAACTGATGTCTGAGATTTTGATATCTAATGGATATCAAACTTATTAATGATAATTTTCTTTCTACTAGTTTTGTGTGTCAATGAATATATCAAATCTGAGCTTGACAGAAAACACGCGGCTTTAAACAGGAGAGGATATTAAACTGCCATATTAGCCGTAAGCCAGCTAAACCTGTAAAATTTCCCCATATAGTTACAAGTTTCTTTCTTTCTCACTATGGTTGTCTTCCAGTCTGCTAAAAAAAGCCCTGATTTCCGGTGGCTTGTCGCTTGTAACTGATGATTTGTCCCTACTAAATGCAGCCCTCGGAAGCTTTGTTATCATCACGTCTACATAAAGGAGATCAAAGGTGGATGTATTAGTGCCTTAGAGGCAAAGCATCCTAATACCAGGCTCTATGAAGACGCTTCTGTCATCTTCACCAGACAGAATTATAGTAAATAACAAGGCCAATACTGACACACTTACAAGCAAGTTCACAACAACAACATAAATCTAGAGACGTCTGTGTGGGAAGTTTCTATAGATTTTTTCTAACAAGGCCAGCTCTACCGACAAGAGAATCAATTTGACAGATTACAAGAAAAGGTGTACAATAACAGGAAGTCCTGGGGTTCAGATTATTTATGAAGTAGATTCAATGATTATTTATATTTATAAACATATGCTTAAACATGTTTTATTTCCTCTTTATGTCCATTATGGTCAAATTAAGAACAAACACTTAATCAAGATTTCTCCTGGTAATTACACATTAAAAAGAATAGAAACATTTACTTTAATAAAAAGATTTAGCTACATATATCAACAGTTTGGGAACTTTGCTTATTTGGCATGTGAAAGACTGCACTATCAGCTGACATGGTTAGCCAATCAAACAGCAGTTTATTTTAAAGGCTGCACTATCAGTTGACACGGTTAGCCAATCAAAGAGCAGTTTATTTTAAAGACCGCTGTCTTTAACCAATCACACATCAAGTAATGTAAGTTATGGTAGGAGCTCCAACCCAGATGGCATAAACATTATCATTGAAAGGAAAAAATGTTACCAATTGAAATCTGTTTCACCAAAAACTAATGTGATATCAAAAGTCTTTGATGTCCACAAGACTTTCAATTTGGTAAAGATTTTTCTGAATGACTTTTTGAGACCATTGGTGAACTTTTTGTTGATTCTACTTTGAAGCTAATTGGGTGTGAATCCTAAAGAGTCATTTAATGTTAAGTGACATTATGAGCCAATGACAGACGAAAACCAAAAAATGATGACATTAAAGAGTTTTCTGGTGTGAAGCTGCATGACGATATAAGATTATAGTAAAAAAAAAAATAATATTAAAGATTGTGTCATCTGTGAATTGCTACCACATGTTAAGAGTCAATTGACAATCTGAGAAAGCATTAACCTACAAGTAGTGAAAATAGCTGATGGACAAGGCAGACCTCTGTGATTAATTAAAACAGCTCACACATTCAATTGAAAGAATACAGCAAGTTTAGGAGCATATCAGATACACTTTGGTAGCTAGCACCAGAACATTTATTCCAAGAAAATTCTACAATGGAACAGCTTTAGTGCAATAATGACAGAGATTTATTCCTACATCAGGGAAAATAATAGCTGAGTTTATCTGAGATTTTGTATGGAATTTCCTCCCGAGAGAACACAGAGTTTTGACAAGATTTCCTTGACTTGAGGGTACTTAAAGATTCCAAACGACAAGAGACTTGTGATTTCCATGTTCTACAACATTAACTTCTTCATTTCCTATCAAAGTCTCTTGGAGTTATTGTGGCATGATCAGAGTTTATGTTGATATTTGGTTGCTCTAAAGGAGCCATGGTAGCCTGAATCAAACCAGCTGACTACTCCATAATACCAGAATCTACATATTTCTTTAGTTGAGAGTGATTTGAGTAAAGTCTTTGATACCATCAAACTAGTAACCCTATACATAAGGATCTCTTGGTTGGGTCCCACGGGGGCACTTACAGACAGATCTCTCCTTCTGTTCCTCTCTACCCAGTCTTATTGCTCTGTCTGATACAGGGCTGTAACAAAACTGTATTGATCTAGTCAGAACAGAATGGTTTACAAGAGAAGAAAGATTTCAAAAAGACTCTGGTCAGATTGCAGCTATTCTGATACAAATCTCTTTATCCACACCATCCCATTTCCAATAGAGCAATAGAACAGATTAATAATGGTAGATTTAGTTGAGGTACCATGCTGCTGCCCTGTTTTTTAGTCCAATACCAATCTGCCCTAAAAACATCTGTTCTCAGAGATATCTTTTGACTTCATCAATCAGTTCTATCAAAGTTCACTCTTGAAAATTGACAGACCCACAAAATGAAAGCCCATGATAAATTGGAAGAGGACAAATATTGGAGTTTTTCCTGTAGTAATAAGAGGGTATTTTCCCCACCAACTCCCTTGACTGAGACAGCATGTTAAGGCTATCAGCTTACATGATCTATCACTCCCAAATGACTTCCCCTTTCAAAAACTACTTCAATATTTTATATCACTACACCATATTTCCTCTGTAATGAATGAGCAGATGCAACGGGAACAGCTCAAGAAAAAACACACCCATCACTCACTGTGCCGAGACATGTATCTCATACTTTTAATAGGATAACCCAGATTTAAGAAATTCAATGAACTTTACAGTATTCTGTTATAAATTTTAACTACAATACTAGAGATGTTTACTGTTTAAATATACAATACCAAATAAACGAATTAATGAAATCAAAACAGTTTCACAACTAAGCAAATTCAGGTGTTCTGTTGAGTTTAGTTTTACAATTTTTATTAAAAAACGATATTAATTAGATTGTTTGTTTGTTTGATTGGTGTTTAACGTTGTACTCAAAGGTATTTCACTTGTATGACGCCAGATTGTCCACTTCACACTGTAGACAGTCGGACATTACGACGGAAAACCAGGAGGAAATCTCGTAAAAACCACCCCGCTATTGCTGGAGCCACAACATGTGACTCGCTTATATACATGATGGTCGAAAGGCGGACTCAAACCCATGAACGGTAAAACGAAGCCTTATTAATTAGAAATGGTTGTGTTGAGATTCACAAAAACTACCAGGTGTAGTAAGCATTTATTGTATTGTCTCAGCATTTGACATTAACTTGTGAAGCCGTACCAATGATCTTTGATCCCAGCCGATAATTAAAGAACTGATTGTATTATAGTAGTACTGTTAACCTAGGGAGTGTAAGATGGAACAAATAAATAGAGACATGTCAAGTCAAATCTATATCAAAACAACATTAAGTTAGTTAGGGCATTGCATGCTCAAAAGATGTTGGATAAGTTCCATGCAATCAATTCGACTTATCAAAGAAACATTATTATGATAGCAGACATAAAAATCTCTCCTTAGTCAAAACTAAAATGTTGAGTAGATTCCTCAAAGATGTAACAAGAAACATAAGCTGAATAAAAACAAACATTTAGAAGATAATCAAAGAAATAGGCAAAGGATTATATGGACTTTATCCTATTGTTTATTTGATTCACAGCTTTTCCTGGCAGAGACTCGACAGGACAAATATTGAAAGACTGAGTCAAACAAATCCGAAATTGGAACCCTTTGTCTATTTACCTGTGTAGATTCACTCAATAAAAATGCTTCCAGAAATTATTTAAAATATTAGTAACTGTCCCTGATAAAACAGAGTGATTTTCATGTATGTACATTTTATAAACAACATGTTTCTTGAAAAGAAACAGTATAATTCCCTGTTCAACCCAATAACCATTCTTACAACAAAGATAAATAACAAAGTGTTAGAACAATAAACAAAAATCAGAAATCAAGTAGGATTGTTTCAAATCAATAAGAATTGCATATACTAATACATAGCCTGTCTATCAGCATGATTCATAAACCTAAAACTAACTTACCTGTTCTCGACCTGACATTCCATAGGAAGCCAGGTGAAAAACACAATCAACACCATCAAAGGCAGCTTCTACTTCACTTAGGCTTCGAATATCTCCCTACAAAAGTAAATCAACACAAACAAAATTATTTATTTATTTACACACCGGTTACTATTTTCCTGTAAGTATGATATGAAAATCTTTTTAGATACACAAATATATAGATCCTTACTTTCAATTATTTGAAAGACAACAAAGCACAAAAATCCTGTGGTATAGGAGACTCGTTAGTGCACAGCATTTACTGCTGACCAATCGTGCCTGTCTCTGATGGTCAAGGGTTCGATTCCTCAATAGGTCTCAACCTTCTAACTTAGAGGGTGATATCCCAGAATAACCAAAATACTAGTAATGTTCGTTATCTAAAAGACATTAAATTCACTGTATCATCGGAAGAGCATGTTTATACGGTGCAATTTTCATCCATAGAAATATTAACAAATCAAGTATCAATAATAAAAAAAATTTCAATATAATTCAAAAAAATAATTCTTGTTTCATCTTCTCTGTTCAATTGCATCAAAGAAAAGTGAGAAAACTGTTATTTATAGTCTAGATTTGAGGTAAGCGTGTTTAAAGAGATTAATCGTGTGCATTCCACTTAGATCTCAGTCATTATGGTGATTGATTACTAGTACTTACATCAACACATCTAAATAATGTGTCCGAGAAGAACAACATGTACATTAAGAAACTTAATGTTTTCTGGCACAGGTGTATCTGTGAGGGTAATAGGAATCTAGCTAGCTATAGAGGCTGTCATTTTGTTGGACTAATATGCCATTATTAGCAGTTAAGTAGAGGCAATGTTGGGAGACAGAGAAATAAGCTGGGAAGTGATGGAGATAATGGTAGGAAGATGGACATAAAACTGATCATTTCAAACCAGGCGATTTAACAAGACTTCTCTCTATTTACTTTAACTTCCATTTTATCCGATTGGAAAAATATTATAAATAGCCTAAAACACTGCCAAAAATATTCCATAAAATATGTCAAAATATATTTCCAATTTCTAACTATTGCTTATGCTTTTAACCCAGTCTTATGTTATACCTTGCACATTTCCCAACATGTTTTAATATCTACAAATAAAAATATCAGACAAACTATTACCATATCTACAATAGTAATCAGTAGAAAGTGACTCTTAATGGAACACATACAATAAGAATTGTGGATCAAAAATTACCGAAATGACCGGTATCATACGGTATCTTACACACATAAGACAGCCCTCTGCAGGCTCCAAGCTCACTTTTCAGTAAGTGTAACCCTAAGGGACACGACTGCAATATATCAGTATAAGTCGAGAATCTGTCCATTCTCAGACAAAACTCTTTAATAATTCAAAAGGAGATCTGTTGAGTCTGAACTGCTTAGTCACAGTAATCAGATAATTCTATTTATAAGCTGACCAGCAAACATGAACACAGGTGGTCAAATGCAATACAGGTGGGTGTGCTTTACAGAGATGTTTAAATTAATAAAGTAAAATAACTAACATGGATGTAAAGGAATGTAATCAAATCTAAATGTCTGAGCACAAATCCTCAGTCAGGTGGACACATTTATATATAAGTCTTAATTTATTGTTAACATGATTTATGTTTGGAGGAAAGATTTTATCTACATTTGTTGGTCAAAATTAAATTTATTTAAACCAGCATCTATAGTTTACAAATATAATTTATATAAAATTATTTAGAGCATGAAATAGTACTGTAATTAGGCATGGTTATAGCTACATTGTTCTTTCCCTCTTTTCCTACATCGTGTCAAGGTGAGGCAAACTTTTTCTTAGCTGACAACCGTACATTTTATCTTGTCAAATTATTGAATAAAAGATATCTAAAATGGAAGATTCCTCACACTTGCTCTATCATTATTCCAGAATGTACAATAAACTGTATATTAATATCTGAAGATAAAGAAGTAGGTCAGACTGAAATGGTTTGAGTCAGGAAGTCCCACAACCCTGACAGGTCAGAAACCAAACACTACATCTAGTCCCTGGGAACAATGAGAAATAACAGTATATTATCAGTCAAAGTGTAAAAACAGAACACATCAACCAACCTTTTTTTTCTGTTTGGGTAAATGTTAAATATGGCCAACTAGAGTGTATCCAATGTGCTGAAAATAATCCTGACAGCAATGAATCTGTCAAATCTCCACGATAATTCTTCACAAGTACAATTAATAACAGGTACTTTAAGGACTGAACACTTTTAACTCCATCCAATTCAGCTTAAAATGCTATAAACTGGAGATAATCTTTGAAAAAAGATATCTGTTTCATGAACTGTTATAATTTTAGTGCTCGAAACAATGGGAGCAGGCCTATCACACTTATCTTCATGGTTGAACTCTTTTGTCTAAAAAAATGTTAAAATAAAGCTGACTTGTAGCATGTATGATTAACAGAGTTACAAAGAACCAGCAAAAAAACCCCAGTCTAGGTTAAAGGCTATAAATCTTTTGAAATAAAAAAAAAATGGCTAAATTCCACAAGTGTTTTGTTTCAACAGTTGTCAGTATTTTCCTTTCAGCTGCTTTTTATTTCCGGTCTGTAATTAGCTCATTAGGAGGTGTTTAGCTAGAAACCCTTGCTCATTGCACCCATACTGATCGGGCAATACCCAAGGGGGAAAGGAACTTGCTCTTTTTGTCCACCCTGATGTGATTTCATTTCTCCTGGTTACGCAGATCAGCTGAGTGCCAACAAACGGGCTGTATTTAACCCCACCAATAAAACGCGATCCTATTAACTAGCAATGGTTTAGGGCTGATGGGTAATTTACTCGGGCAATAGGATACCTGGAGAGAGGCCACCAGGGAAGGGTTGTTTAGTCCCCGGACAGAATCCATTTCTATTGTCATTAGAACACTGATTAGACAATAATCAAGAGGCAAAATAGAATCCGAGATCAAGCAATTTTAAAAGAAAAGCAACTGGTGAATATGTCTATTACAGTGACATGTCAATTTCACCCAGATTCTTTACTCTACAGCATTCTCTAAGTTAAGACACCAATTCATCTTAGACTGTAATGACCAAGGCCTCTGGTGGTACACACACGAGTATAATTACAGTAACAGTCCAACAGAGGCTGTTCTCTACCACTCGCATGGAGAACATCATTATCAGATTTTATCTTTCAAACCAAAGTCCTAATAATGTTAATCATTTATTACTTCTTTCCCATTTAAATGTACAACCTAGTTTTATTTTATTAATATCATCATTATTTTTAAATCTTAGTACTACCTTATACCTTGTAAAATATGTTGTGTGTGTGAATGCCTGTGTGTGTGGGATGATTGGTTTTATACTAAATGAACCTCCTCGTTAAATAAAATAATATTATTAGTATTATTCAGGTATCTAAATACTGAAACGAAATGACAAACAGTAAAAGAGTAGGTGACATGTAGCAAATTTATTACCAATGAATACTCAAAACAGTAAATAGTGATGCAGAAAGTAATGGATTATATACCAAAAGGAACAGTGTTAAAAGAATAGTTCTAAGTCTTGCCTGTACATGTATATGATTCCACGATAATATCCGTTCCTTAAACCAAACCTTAATGGACACATTTTGTCTCATTCTTCTTCTTCCGCTGTAAATAGCTCTGGTATTCTCAGGTAATTGGTAAAACAATCAGTGTGAAGGGCCTGGTATTACCTGCCCTCATCAACTCACATGCTGTCTACGTAGGCTTACTAAACACATCTTTGTTTGAGGTACAAATCTCACACAATTACACTTAATACTGTATGTTTGCTGGACAACAATGTAAGGTTATTCCCTCACATGAGGGCTGTCAAGTTGATGGAAACAAGATACTAAATAAAGAATGTTTTACGTTGCCCAAAACTCTGCAATTGCCATGTGGCAACAGAACCATCTGCTGTTATGACAGCAATAAAAATCACATATAACAACAATACACTGATAACAGAGTTCTGGGGTAGAATTTGATTACAGTGAGGGCATCTTTAATATTCACATGGCCTTTTATCTGGCATTGAAATTTTAAATTATTTTTAATATTTAAATAAACAAAAATTACGTTATTACGTTGATAACTATAAGTGAAGCAAGCAAGTGGGAAAGAGTATTTTTAAAAAAGGAACTAAAAGAAAGAATGTAATATTATTGAACAAAATCATAAAAAGCAAAAAGGCAGACTTGATATAAGCTTTATACTTGATTTCAGAAGGGTCTCAATAAAAGTGACATTTTGTCAAAAGGCCAAATATCAGAAGCTTGGATATGTTACTGGCAACAAACACTTGAATTAGGTTGGCCTCACACCGAATGATCTGAGGAGGTTACATTCCTTAGCATCTCTTCTATCATTGTTAAATCCGTTCATTGAAACAAAAACATCTGTCTTACTCTCCAGTGGGTTATCTTCATTACACTGACTCTAACTATCCACTGTTTTACCAGGAGAATTCTTATGAAACCTAGGTAACTATGGAATGGTTGGATCCATTTCCTGACACTAAACATAAAACTTCACAGGCCATGACACTTGCATGATAAATGCTTCCAAACAATTCTTTCATGATTTCATATATCTTTTCAAGGGCTGAAAAAATTCTACTCACTAATAAACCACTGTACACAATACCAAACTGAGATGTACAAGAAATTAATGGGGCTATATTTGTGTCCTATAAAAGATCATTTCAAAACACTCAAACACACAGATGAGTCTGGAATACTCACAGAAACTTGGATGGTCACTGGGTGATTGATTGGTAACGTTCAATCCCAAGCTAAAGAGTATTCTACTTCATGGTGGTGCATTCCAACCGTTATGGAAAGCAAAACAATCAAATGTTAACAGTTTCACAATGCTGGAAAATTTATCTTCCTCCAATGCCAAGCAAAGACATCATTTCCTCCCTCCAAACAAACTGCCCTTGGCAGGAAAGTTTTAAACCGCCA
>JAVFBW010129153.1:0-13978 GCA_034783835.1 Mopalia ciliata
TTTTCGCAATTGTGAAATTTTGTACATGGGTCGCATTTGTTCGTAAGTTTATCTTAATAGAATATTCGCTATTTTGGGATAACACTTTCTTAGTTTCACAGATTCTAGTTCAGAAAATTTTGCAGGTTGAATTCCGTCCTGGAACCGAACCCACGACCCTCAGAGTTTTGCATCGAATCACCAGCAGTAAATTAAGAAAGGGTTATCCCAAAATATCGAAAATACTGTTAATCTTCACTTTCTAAAGACACAAAAATTGTTTAAATTTTGTTTTAATTAGGAAGGTGTAAGTAACGAACTTTCTTGCAAGTGTGCCCATGTAGAACGGATAATTCTCCAAACACCCGGCTTGTCTTGAAAAATAGTCTAGACACTTTTACTGCATGTTATCTATAATCTTCTGTTTGTCATCCATTCAAATTTTGCTTGCCTTTACATGGTTTCGTTCTGCTATTCTGGTCTTTAGCTTGCAGGCCCAGTGCTCTTAACCAACTGAGCTACAAAGCCTCCTTGTAGAACGACCACGAAGTTTTATCCAAATAAAGTTTTTGTTTGTTTCATATGAGTTTTGCGTGGTACTTAAGATTATCATACTCCCATATATTACTGCGTGCCAGCCGATTAGGTTATGGCAAACCACCAAAGGCAACAGCCAGATATAAGGCCGAATCGACAATCACTATAGGCGTCGTGATCGATTGACCTGCTTCGTATTCCTCCATTAAGCTCTAAGTTCCCTTTGTAGACTACAAGATCGTACTAGTTTATAATTCTTGAGAATTTGATTGTATAAAAAGTTACCCATAATGCCCATGGCTTGTATCAATATTTTCAGGAAAATATATGATGTTACCTACGGATATGGTTCATTTAGTTGGGTTGTGTTATGCTTTGTTATTGTTAATATTTTACAAGTCGAATGAGTTTTGTTGATTTGGTGTTTACAAGTGGATACAACTCATCATGACATGCATGTAGATGCTATGTAAATTTCCTTTCTGAAACAGTGTCTTACCCAGAGATCGCTGGAAGCTGACAGCGAGGTGGAGAAGGGTTGATGCTAATCTCCATTCAGCGTGAAAACGGGGACCCGTGTAAATAAAGAGTTCGTGAAGCGGGATTTCCGGAGCCAAGATTGGGACTATTTCGCTCGTGTGTCCAAATCCGCGGATGAATATCTTAACATGAATATTGGGACAAGCTCTGTGAAGAAGTTTCCAAGAGTCCGGAGATACGACTCCTGCGTCATTTACAGGACTTCTGTCCACGATTACCTTCAGACATTTCAATTTCCCGCATAAATTTTCCGCAAAAGTTCTCAAAAGTTCGTCGGACATTCCTCTGTAGTTAAAAGCTAAGTATCTGAGATTCTTGAAACTGGACATCGCTCGCCGATATCTGTTTAGCCCCATTGCCGGTGATGCCGAAGTCGGGTGGAAAATGGCGTCCATTTGTAAGTACCGCAAGGTTTTGCTGCAGGCATGTGCAACAGCTTCAAGGACCCTACATCCTTCAGGGTAGTAAAACTGTGCCTGAGACACATCCACCACGTCCATACACTTCTGTCCCTTCAAAAACTTCACCAGCGTGTCCACGAACGAGTCCAATAGATCTTTGTATGAGTAACAGTAACTCTCCGCTCGCAGGCCCACCAAGCGGAATTCCTTGAGTTTGGCTTTTTGATGCAGTTCGCGTAAAAGAGACTGTATGGCCTCGTGGTAGCTTTGATACACATTAAAGGAACACCGATCACATTTAATCGTGAGATACCTCAAGTTATGTCCGAGATACTTGGCGAAATGGGTCGCACGCCTTCCAATGCATGGTACTTCGTATCCTGATAAGACCCATTTTCGCCGTTTCCAGAGTGTTGGGTCTTTGAAACAGCGATGCCAGGATCGACATGCCAATGACATTTCTGACCGCTCGAAGTCGGAAAGAAAAGAAAAAATCTTAACTAGTGGCACGATAGGAAGATTTGACCAGTCCGGACTATTCATTTTCTGTTTTAAACTAGCAGCCTTTAGCCTACAAATGCTTGTCTTCTCCAGCGTTTCGTCAGCGGCGATGTCTTGGGTTGGCTTCTGGTAAAGTCTAAGTTTTTTCGAAGCTTGAGTTTGAATAAATATCTAGTTCTGTTTCTGAAACAACAACAGCCCCGTCTTGTGTTGACTGCTAATGCCGGATCTCTGCTTGGCAACGTTGGAACAATAACAAGCGTACGCATGCGCAACGTGACGCTTAATGTGACGTCATTTTATACAACTGACGTTTATGCAGGACATCAGCGTATTGTGTCGTTAGTTATATCTAACATGACGTTAGCCCTTTGCGAAAACGACCATATGTCAACAGGGAAAATGACGTTACAATTACAATTGTCTAAAAATATTGCTAGACGTCAACGTCACACGGGAGTATCCTTGTGACGTTGCGAAATTAAACGTGGCTTATCTTTTAAACAAACCAATCTAGGACTATAGCCTTTGGTGAACTTAGCTGCAATAACCAAAATCTACAGCTATGAAATTGATTGGTTGCTTTAGAACTTACATGCATCCAATCAGATGGCCTGTAACGTTAAAACTCGACTGAGATAAAAGGCGGTGATTGTCAATAAGGAACGTTGAAAGTAAGCTGTCAGTGGATTATTGTCCGGTTGGATGTTATTGTAACCGCGGGAGTTACCTCGAATCTTGATAGCTGTATAGAATCTTGTTATAGCAGATCGCCAAGAGCTATAATGCAGAGTATAGCTCGGAATTTAATTCTTGGTAAGCGAAGAAATCTGTCCAAGACAACGATTATAGCATTATTCCCACTGATGAGTTTTACAAATTAGAATAAACTTACAACTCCAATGAAGGTACACGTGTGGTGATTCAATATTTCGATTTATTTTTCAACCATTGTCAAAAACGTTAGACAATGGTTTTACAATAAACCGAGATATTGAATCACCATGTGTCCATATCACGATGTGTATCTTTTATTTGAGTTGCAAGTTTTACAACGATTGTACTTTTTGTAGAATAAACTAGTTCAATGTGCAAATTTCTTATTTTTTAGGGCATTGGGGTAGTGGATACACTGGTTAGCGAGCGCGCTTTCGAAGCGTGCTTCGATGTACCGCTCAGAGACCATCCGTCGACCTTCAGGTATATGAGTGAGTCACAATATGTGGCTCCGGCAACGTTGGGATGGTTTTTACGAGTTTTTTTTCCCCCCGGTTTTCCACGTTATAAGGCAAGGAATAGTATGAAGTGGACAATCCATCGTCATATTAGAGATACCCTTGAGTACGACGTTAAACACAAATCAAACAAACAAATCTTATTTTGTATACCAATACCACGGTCGCTTGTTTCGTAATTTGCTTAATTGATAGTAAATAAAATACGTTACGTTTGTTTTGATTGTGTAATACACAATTACTGTTTTTGTTTTTATAATTTGTTTTTTAAAGGATGTGACATTTACAATAGAAGTGAAGAAATTAGCATTTAATAATAACTAAAAACAACCTGATTTATCTCTTTAAAAAATTGGAGCTTGATTTCTTTTTTTTTTTTTTTTAATTTTTATTGCATGGATGTGTCACACTTTATCAGTACGAAACTTTTAGATTATACAGTAAGTGCTATGAAATACTTACAGGCTAGGCGACTGTGGACTATAAGACTAAATTTGATCCTAGATTTCTGTTTTGATTAGTCCTATTTGTTAAATTGTCGGATAGTTTGAACAAAACTAAATAGGCCCTAATTTTTAAGTAGAAATCGAATATCTCGGCACGAGATATACTAGCTAAATTCTAGCTTGAAATTAGGCCAATGCAATTGAAAAAAACCCACAAATATATAGGCCTATATAACACTATCCGCAGACAGTTTTCTGCACGCGTATATACTATCTAAATTCTGTCTTGAAATTAGGCCCAGTTGAAATAACCACAAATATATAGGCCTATATAACACTATCCAGGCAGTTTTTTTTACACGCGCGGGTAAGCGTTGCACGTTGGCTTTGGGCAAAACGTCTCAAAATTAATTAATTTTTTAAGAAAACTAAACGATGTCGTGTGGCTCTTCGGGTACGCTGTACATTCAAAGCTGGTTGGTTAATGAGGCCTATCAGTCCATCACCTGTCAAACTTTGGGGGCGGGGATTCATTTAATCTAGACTCAACTGCACACCTTCCCATAATTTAGAAACATCTCGCTGAGTTTTCTGTAAACGATTTCGCTGTCACCACTATACGGTCGTGTTCGTGTCATTTCATTTATGGACCGCGGTCGGGGCTAAGTGGTAGCGTGTGCGCTTTTTAATCCTGCTTCGATGTACCGTTCACGGGATCGAATCCGTCTGTCGACCATCAGGTCGAGTCACACGTTATGGCTCCGACAATCGCGTGGGTGTATTTTTTACGAGGTTTCTTCCCGGTTTTCCACCGCAATGAGGCAAAGTACATGCAGTGTGAAGTGGAAACAAACAAACAAACATTTATATACTGGGCCGTATTTGCTATTATATAGCAAATTTTTCTCTCTTCGTTTATTCAAAATAAAACAACAATGGAGATATTTTCGGAGTCAGCATGACTGTAGGCCTATATATTGCCAACGTAAGCCTATGCAACAAAATAGTGGAAGACATATATATCATTGGTAGGCCTATGCTTAAATATCGTTTAAGGTTGTGTCCACGGCATGCAGCTACATTCACGATTGTTGTTTCCCCCCGTATAGGCCGATTGTTTTGTTTTTTGGGGTTTTTTTTTTTCACCTATGGAGGGACCGTCAATCCGATCCAAAGACAATTTCTGAAGAAAAAAAGAAAAAAAATAAAAATAACAGACCATACTTTTACAACTACTCTTTCTCCATGAATTCTCCGGATCATATCATCTATAAGCTCGATCCAATTCCACAACTTTATATCAGTTGAACATAGTTTTAAATTGAAACAGAATTTTATATGAAGTGTTAAAAACCGTCTTATAATTAATTACATTGTATATGTGTAGGATTATCAGTAAATATCCAAACACACTGCACTAAAGATAATTGATAATTTCTCCAAGTAATTATTAGCCGTAGTCGATCCAACGACAATTAATTAATGTCGCGAGATCGAATATCATCCGCATCATGGAAAAGTTACCATGGAAGCAGCAAATGGAGTTGCTTTTTTAACATGATTATCCTGAAAAACATGTAATATTGTATAATCCGCCTTTCATAGGAGTCACAAGAGGCGTGTGTATATTGCATTTCCCCCTATTTTGCTCTCCGCAAATCTGTGTTAACCAAATCAAATTAAAGTTAAACAAAAGAAACGTACGCCTACGTTATAGTAATTCTTGCATCGTATATAACAGACTTAGTGACATTATATGCTTATGGGGTAGGCCTATATAATCAACAAAGGATAGTTACATATATATAAATATTTTTTTATTATTATTTATTTTTTTTTTTAATTTAGCAATTCAAATTACTACTGTAGTGTGTGTAGTTTAATTATATATACATACAGTCCACTTCACAACATTATTATGGTACTCAATAGCACGCCCAGTTTTGTTTGGGATAGCCTACAACAAAATCAGGGGGGTTTTGCCATGTGCTTTCCATTTCTGATATAAATATTTAAATATTTACGTCTCGCCTGCGAAATACACTTTCACACAGTTCTTATCAGCAAATATTCTCTGGCGTTGAAAGCAAATAAACAGAAATCCTAGGGCACAAAAGTTCATAAACATTTGCGTCGTTGACTAATTTAACACGTTAGAAAGGCAGTGGCTAATATTGACATTTTTCTAAAATCTCACACCCCTATTTAAAACTTTAGACCCATCCATCCGAATCTTCTGTGAAAAGAGGACAGAAAAACAATGGCGGGAGATCGCACGCGACGTCTTCAACAGTATGAAAGAACGACTTTCTCTTTCAAGTAGTCTGTACTGTAAGTACTGAAATGTCAATCTGTCTGTAACGAATGCTAAGTAGTACTTGTGGAAAATGGATCGATGTCAGCAAGATAGATGTGTCCAAAAACCAAAGGTATGAATTACTGTTACTTAATATTTGTTGTCTTACTCAAACTATTTTTGACAAGTAAACAAACATTATAATCGGTAAGGCCTAGAGTGTTTTGCTTGCATGGTCGCCAAGGTAATATGTAACTGGATTGTTTATATAGTAGGTCGAAATCGTTCAACATTTGAAATCATTTTTATGCTTTATTTGAGGGTTATATATTTCTAAAAGCATCGCATGCTATAGAGATAACATTTACAAAATATCTGTTTAAATAAACGATTGATTGATTGATTGATTGATTGGATTTGTGTTTAATTTACACCATGTTGAAGGATTTTTCACTTATTTGAAGGCTCTGGTTTAGAAAAATAATTGACACTAGCACAACCATTAAATGTGTTTTGATAAAAAGAGTTTTGATAAAGTTGACAAGTTGAACTTCCTATATTGCTAAGTTAGACTGAATTGCTACACTACAAACAAACTGCCTTAAGTCAGAGTACCTTACTGTATGAAAGTCATTTTCTTGACTACTATTTACGAAAAAACTTGAATTTTGATACAAAATTGAATAAAATTATGATTTTACAGCCCTTTCATGTTATGAAAACCATATAATGTATTTTTAGTGAAAACTCTAATTAAAATCTACTTTCTATAAAATATTGAATTTTTATTTATGGAAATATTAAATATTTTTAAAAAATTAATGATGACACTAGTCATTTTAGTAAAAAGTAAGTTTTTGGACTTCTATGAACCCCTGATTATACATGTAACCAGGTCTATAAAGTAGAAGTATGAAACCAGCCATTACCCAGTATCAAGGACAGGGGGTATTAGCCAGAAATCAGAAGTACGGTGTCCAAAATGGTCATTTTTCTTCACTTTTCATATAACGGTGTCCAATTTTGACAGTTTTCCTATCTCATGCATGTTAAAGTTTCTTAAAACAAGGTGTCCTAATGAGGCAATTGTTCACTTCAGGGTGACCATTTGGACGGTTGTCTTCCTAAGCCCTTGATCAAGGGTATTATGACCAGATAAACTCTCATCAATCACGATGAAAAAGCTTCCCCGTAGCGAGACATAGAGAAACCTTGAAGGACATGAATTGGATGCGGAATCATGGGTATATCATGCTAACGCTGTTTCTACCGCTTTTCAAACGTTTTATTTCCAAAAGGGATTCTGAAATTAAAACTGCACGAAATGAATGAAATCCACCATTTCTCGCTCAATGAGTCATATGAGCATGATTGAAAGTCCACTGAAAGTCACAATGCCATTGACTCCAAATGGATAGGCCTATAGCTGATTTCATACTTCTACCATTACGGTGCACTACTGGCTTTAATATCATTTCTTCTAGGCAAAATTTCAGGTGAAGTTGAAGATAACACGATGTTGACTGACTGCCTGTGCATGGCAATTAATGTGAGAAGGTATGGGAAAAGTCAATCCTGCACCTACATGTAACTCACTTCTACATTGTATTTGATAGACTTCTAATGTAACTTATATGAATTTTTGAAAATAGTTTTTTCTCTGTTCAAGTTTAACCCAACAAAAACATTACTATAGCACTGGGTACATTAACAGACAGTCAATTTAATTATGCCATTTGTTCGGAGATTTGTTGTCTGACCTATTTAACTTGTACAAGTGTAGGTTTGTTTATTTCCATGGCAACCACACGAAAGCCTGTCTGTGGCTGTGTAATAGTTGTCTGTGCATCAGAGTTTAAACTTTAAACAGAATGACCACACCCATCAAATGATAAAACAAAGGAAATTGGGTTAGTTCAGCATGGAATTTACAGCCAGTTCCTGGTTTATGGGTTTAGGGCACTCAGTCACTTATATCTTGCT
Source organism: Mopalia ciliata (assembly GCA_034783835.1). Taxonomy (NCBI): domain Eukaryota; kingdom Metazoa; phylum Mollusca; class Polyplacophora; order Chitonida; family Mopaliidae; genus Mopalia; species Mopalia ciliata. Next base: position 7,919 of record JAVFBW010129153.1, read on the forward strand.
GGAAACTGTCTACTCATGGGTGACCCAAGGTCCTAGTTCATAGTATACATGTCATTAATAATTAATAGTATACATCAATAAAGCACTCAGTCACTTATATCTGGCTGGTAACTGTCTACTCATGCGTGACCCAGGGTCCTAGTTCATAGTATACATGTCATTAATAAAGTTTATAGTATACATCAATTAAGCAGTCAGTCACTTATATCTGCCTGGTAACTGTCTCCTCATGGATCCTAGTGCATATGTCTTATTAATAAAGTTTATAGTATACGTCAATTAAGCAGTCAGGCACTTAAATCTGGCTGGTAACTGTCTCCTCATGGGCCCTAGTGCATATGTCTCATTAATAAAGTCCCCTCGGCAGTGGCTCAGTGGTAGCTAGTGTGCTTCCCGAACCGAACATGCTTCGATTTACTGTTCACAAGTTCGAGTCTGCCTTTCGACCATCAGGTATATGAGTGAGTCACATATTGTGGCTCTGGCAATTGCGGGATGGTTTTAACGAGGTTCCCTCTCAGTTTTCCACCGTAATGAGGCAGTGTACAGTGTGAAGTGGACAATCCGTCGCCATATAAGTGAAATACCCTTGAGTATGACGTCAAACACCAATCAAACAAACAGACAAACATTAATAAAGTGTATAGTATAAAACAATACAGCAGTCAGTCACTTATATCTGGCTGCCATTGGCTGGTACTGTCTGTACTTGGGACCCCTAGATTAGAGTATATATGACATGTTTCTGACCTGCCTAACAATGTGTATTTTGGAGTATTTTCAGGGCAGTTTCCCAGGTTCTTGTTCCAGATTCTTTAGACCATAATCAGGGTTCTGAATCTGCTTTTAGCTGGATTTTAACAGACATTTATGAAAATAGTAATTTATGGACATAACTTTAAGTTTGGGCTTGAAATAGTTTTTGATAACTAAAATGGCTCTGGATACTGCACTGATTTAATCGAAACCCACAAACACTAGTGGAAATAAAGTCAAATGTCTCCTGAGCACCATATCAAATGTCACAAATTTCTCTCCAAACCCTAGACAACACCAGTTTTTGTCTAGGGGCTATTATTGCATGGTTTTAAAACTGGGGATGTCCTCAATAGTGAATCTATTGCTTAAGCTTAAGACCATCGCACACAGGCAATTCTCCATCAATGAGTAAAGGTCGCCGAGAAATCACTCTAGAGAAAGCGATGTGACTAGACACTGTCGGCAACTAGTGGCAAGGGATCAAACATGTTTCGTATCTTGTACCTTTTCTCCGACTGTCTCTGACTAATCTCCTTGTATGCGGCAAACATGCAACAGAAAATCGCAGCTATAGGTTGTACATCCAATCATTATCAGTAATAGAGATAGTCACATGATCAAAGTTGAAAAAATATTGATGCACTTTAATAAACTAGCTCTGACGCCTATGCCTATATTGTTAAAAATCGAAGCTTAAATTTTTAGGCAATTTTAAATGAAAGTTTTTTTTTTTTTAAATCATGCCAAGTGTTAGTCATATGGTTTAAATGGCAGTTGACCTTGAAAGAAATAGCTGGTCCAGAACTCGTTCCATATGCGGCAAAAGCTGTCGGAGATGGAAAATCTCACAATTAGTTGCCAATGGAGAATGGCTTGTGTACGTGTAGCTTAACACTCCTCTTAAGTAGTTATCATTAGATACAGGGTTTTTTATAGACACTTGATGAAAAATAACAGCAAATTTAGTTTTTCTTAAAATTTGATATTCAGTTTTGTTTAAGAAATTGAGTTTTGGCTTCTTTTGGCCACTGGCAAGCTATACAATTCAGAATTTACAGTGGATAAGTTAGTAAAATTGAGTTTTATTGCATTTTGTCAACCAAATGCTCACTAAAATATTGAATTTTAGGCAATATCAAATTGTAAGCCTATAAATGGCCATTGTGGATGTTTGGGGTAAATTTAGTACTTTAAGGTCAGTGGTTATTAAGTGAATTATGGCTACAGTTGATGGACTATTTCTACACCTGCTTGACCTGTTAAGACTGCAGGGTGATTTTTCAATCTGCAGATTTACACCTTTGAGGTAAAGGTATACTCACTCAGGTGAGAAATCTTTATGATTGATTTTACTCACCTGTAGGGGGTATGTTTATGTATTAATATTTATAAATAAGGAGATTACATTGATCTGCATTCAGGTAATATCTGCTTACTTGAGTTTATTACCTACCTTCTTGGCTTTAAGGAAATATAAATACATTGCCAAGTGAACTGTAAACTATTAGATTGGCCGAGTTATATACATACATGTACTCTAATATAGCACATATACCTTTCATGGTCGGGCCAAGTCATTTGTAAAGTTGCATTTAAACCCAGACAGTGTTTAACAGTTTGCAGCAGAAGTAAGGAATAACCATACTACAGTACATGTAAACTAGAGGCAGTCAAATGATCATTAAGTTACATATAGGATGATGTAGAAACTAGAAAGGAAAGGTGTAGAAATGCTTGGTGGACCAGCTCCTTTAATTCGATTACCTGTGGATATACAATTTTTGCATGTTGGGCCATAGTGATTGCTACACCAATATTGAAGTCTGTGTAAAGCTCATTGAATTTTTGATGTTTCTTCAAAAATCTATTTGTCTTTCAAGGAATATTCGTATTTGGATTGACAGATTTTTTAGATAAATATTTTAGAGACTTCAGTTCTGGTAAGTATTTCCTTAAAATTCAAAGATTGAATTGTAAGAAAATTGCGTCTTGCATAAATTTCCATGAATGAAATATTACAGTTTTCCTGGGTTCTTTCAGTTAACATGGAATTCACATGCCATGTCTTACTAAGGATTAGAAATTTGCATGTCCTAAATTTCTATTTTGAGGGATTTTGACTATCAATTTGTCCAATTTCCTATTAGGAATCAAAAGTAGCGTGTCCGAAATACATGTAGTCATTTTGCTTCACTTTTTAAGTAAAAGGGTGTTCAACTTTTACAGTTTTCCATCTACTGCATGTTAAAGTTTCTTAAAACATGATGTCCAGATGAGGCAATTTTTTGTGTGTCTCCTGTATAGAGTCGTCATTATCCGGCACAGATTGTTCCGCATGAAGTTTCCCCTGCCTACAGGTACTTGACAGCTCAAATGACTGTTATGAAAAGTTGCAAGTTTTTAAGTGAATAAAACGAATTCTAAGCATCAGAAAAATACAGGATTTATTTCGCAGATAGTTTATAGTATTATCTTTGTAATTCAGTCCCTTTTAATCTGATCAAAAACCCATTTTGAAATACCTTTAACGGTGTGCAAAGCACAGGTGGACACCCCTCTGCCTAAGCCCTTGATGGTCAGTAATTAACCATTTTTGCCAAGATTTATTTTCACCAAAATATTGACAACAGATTTTTCATTGAACATTAATTGTCTGTCCACTTTGCTTTATTGACATTTCTATCGTTTCATTGATTGGTCATACAGGTATATTGATTGGACAGGTAAATGAATATCAAGGTAGTTTGCTATCGTTTCATTGATTGGTCATACAGGTATATTGATTGGACAGGTAAATAAATACCAAGGCAGTTTTCCAGGTTTTAATACCTGGATTACATGTATCATGCGTTTTCATTACAAGCTTAGGCTAAACAATGGACCACCTAAAGGGCAATGGAATGGTTCACAGACATTGAACTATATGTATATGGTGACATCCCAAAATCAATGCAGACTCGGCCAGGTCCTTCAAAATACATATGCTCAACAGCACTATATGTATTACTCTGCAATCAATGCATCTTATCCTATGTTGAGCTGAACACTATGACCGGCGTAGGAATGTTGAATTGTAGGCTTGGGTCTTATATGTTTTTTAACAACCGAACTAAACTTGTAAGTTAATTGTAATGGGTTTAAAAGGGAAAAATATTTTTCATTGTTTATTTTATTGAATTAATAGTTTGTTTCCATTGATATTTAAAATTCTTATTCAGTTCATACAGTAGGCAGTTGAGAGAAAGATGAATGTTACACTGGGGCTGGTGGCTCGACGGGCTCGAAGGATTAAATTTAAGCCTTTGTAAGATGTCATACCATTTTCAATGAAAATTATGAAGGTCTAAGGGCCCACGGTCGTGGCCTAGTGGTAGCAAGTGCGCTTCCTAAACCGAAACTGCTTCGATTTACCGTTCACAGGACCTTTTTTGCTTGTTGACTACAGGTATGTGAGCGAGTCACATGTTGTGGCTCCTGCAATCACGGGGGTGGTTTTTACTTGGTTTCTTCATGGTTTTCATCAGTAATAAGGCTGTGTACAGTGAGAAATGTACAATCTGTCATTACATAAGTGAAATACCCTTAAGTATGATGTTAAACACCAATCAACCAAACAAATTGATGAAGGTCTATCTCAACCCATACAGTTACTATGCTGTCTCTTGGACTGAAGTACCTGAAGGCATTGACTTAGATAAGGTTGGAAATCTGTCTGTCATAGATTCCTATTTAGCGAACTTTTGCCTGCCAAAATGTCCCATTTTCCTATCTTTCCCATGTCAAAAATGGAAGGTAGATGGGTCTCTAGCTAAGACTATGCCTGAAGGCGAAGGGAGAAAAAAAATGACAAAGACAGAACAATACTTAGAACAGTTGTTTGTAATCTGTTGACACATGTTACTGTAATGTCTTCATAACCAGAGTGGGAATCTGATCTCCATGGGAACCAAACTCCCTCTAGTGGTGATTGAAGACATCTGTTGTCAGTGGACTCCCTTTTGACTTATTTACACTGGGCTGTGCAACAGTAAAATACAATTTAAACTCAAAGATCACAAAAAACAAACTGTTGAAAAAGTATTTACAGGCCTGTGCTGTAAAAGTGTGTGCTGGCAAAACCTAAAAATTTGTAAAAAATTGTATTTGTCACTGTTTTAAAGATTTTATTCAGCATTCTGTGTCAATTTAAAAAAAACAGTGTCTTTACCATATCAACTTCAGTTGATGTCTTGTTGACAAAAATTTGTATACCCAGAAATCCATGGTATACCCAGAAACCAGTGGTTGAAATGTTGCCTGTCTACCTGTCATTGACAAGTAGATTTTCACAAGTGACAGGTAAATTGTATTTTCATCTGTCTCCAGGGACAGGTTATTTTAAAAAAGATTGATTTTTTTAAAATTCTGTGTTAATTGATAAAAAAAGAGATTTCACCTTATCTTTGCTCTATGAGTCACCAGAGTGACATTTCAAACACGGACGTTTTCATTTTGATAAATGATAAATAAGATCCTTAATTTGTTTCTAAGTGACTGTAAGTCCCATTCTGCTTTACACACGCAAAAAAAGAAGACAGGTAGAAATTGACAGGGGACAGGTAGAAAATTAAAATACCTGTCACCTAGGACAGGGGAAAATTTTTTAAACATTTCAACCCCTGAGAAACCCATGGTTTAACCACAAATCCATGGTTTAACCACAAACCCATGGTTTAACCACAAACCCATGGTTTACCCAGAAAACCATGGTTTACCCAGAAACCCATGGCATACCCAGAAACCCAAGGTGAACTCAGAAACCCACCCAGAGACTCACAGATGTAACAAGAGAAATACCCTTAAGCACTGCATAAAAAAACAAGTGCAACAATGGATTAATATATAAGTTACTCAGCATTTTAATAATGATTCATTATCAGTTGTAAAATTCATCAGAGGGAGTAATGTATACTTTACACGCAGACATTGCTTGAATAATTGTTCTCTACACACTGTTCTGAGTTCATTCATGCAGGAGGCTTAATCCTAATTATAGACTATAAGAAATTCAATAGAATAGTTCACAATCTGATTAGACATTGATCTCTTTAACTACCAAGAATTTGTGCCGTAAATACAGAAAAAGCGCAGTAGTTATATAAAGGAAATACCTTTGAGTATTATGTTAAACCCCGATCTAACAAATAAACAAGTACAGCAAAAGTGTAGATTCCTCCGGGTTTTCCACCGTTATTAGGCAATGTGCACTGTGAAGTGGACAATCTCTCGTAAAATAAGTGAAATATACTTTAAAACGGTGTT
>JAVFBW010129164.1:241-13977 GCA_034783835.1 Mopalia ciliata
TTTGAATTTGGATAAAGAAGCGGCTGTCTGAAGTGTTCTGATAAGTTATTCTATTGCCCATCTTCCCAAGGCAAGGGTCAGAATGCTTCAGGCCAGACTTACACCTTTTTACCCTTGCCACAGTTGGCTTAAAAAACGTAACAAGCATTTCATTGGACTTGTAGAAGCAAACATTTCATTGGACTTGTAGAAGCAAACAGCCAATCAGAAACCCGCTCACAAGTCATGGCATTAAACACACATCGGTCCATGCAAATAAATTGTATTAATGTCGATAGACCTTGAACATGGTGCAACTCGGAATTGCGGATTGAATTTAATAGTATTTCGAGCAACCGGTCCTTCAGCTTCAGGATCAGTTAATGGCTTGGACTGGTGAGATTTTGGGGACTACTTACTAAAACTAAATGATACATGTAGGGTAAAGGGGAGACTACTACAGACAATTATTTTACAGGTTGAATACAAGTTTGATTGGGAGAACCAGAATTATCTCCCTTGGACTATATTTTCCTAGATCCAGCTAGCCTGTCTATCAAATTTTGTTTCCAATTTCGAAGTAACGATTTCGAAAGTAAAGAGATAATAAGTCGATGTAACTGTTCGAAGAAAATAAGTCGAAGTAAAGCGATACAATGTTGAACTATCTACTCAATAAGTCGAAATAACGAGTTAAATAGTGGTCAATTTATATTTGGCTATATATAGCTGTCGTATACGACCTGTAATATATAGCCTACATTGTCTAGATCCCGGTACCGTCATTAAATAGCACATGCTATACTGACAACATTGTCCAAGACTAAATGAAATTTCTTGATAATGATTGTATTGTCAAACGGTTATGTGTTGCTTTTGTATGCTAACATTTTATACAGGATGCAATTTTGGACTGACTGTAATATGATCGGTTGATTTGAACGTGTCATCTTTCTGATCTCCGTCTACCATTGTCAAATGTTAGAAGTTGTTGGTAAAATAGGTAAAAAAGAAAAAAAATCAAATATTTAAAATAATATGTTTTTTCACAAATAAACGAAAACAAGTCTTGTACTTGAACAACATTTTTTTCTTTAAAAAAACAAAAAAATCTAATATTCGTTGTAATTTATTTCTCAAATAATATCATTATACTGCAAATATTGAAAACACAAATTACGGTTATCTATGAATCTGGTGTGAAAAAAAACTTTTAAAAGGATATAGAAGTATAGATACATCGATATAAATTAACTACATAAAAATACAATCTTCCTAGAAAAATACAAATTTATGGGACAAATGAACAATATGATTGCATACGTAAATAAATAGTTTGCCTGTATGGATGATACAAATAAATAAATGAAACAAATGAACAACTGGTTGATTCGAATTAAACACTTGCTCAAGTCACAAATGTGCTAAACAAAAATAAACAATTTGTCAACAGAATTGAAACTATAAATTTATACAAATGAACTAATTCGTAGAAACAAAATCACGTACAAATCCACAACGTGTCCTGCAAAGAGTAAGACCTAATGGTGAAAATAAGCAATTTCAAGGCAAAAACTGGTAGGTATAGACAAACAAAAAAGTTACGACTAAGTTTTCCCTCAACATTTGAAAGTTCATAACATTTTATATGCTGCTCATATACAAGGTGATTGTGGGCATATGAGCCGATACGATCTTTTGACAAAAATCCGTATCAATTTGACTCCTATTAAAGACATACAAGCCAAAATTTAGACAGATCGAAAGACTTGCTGATCAAACGCAGGGTAACACGATTACCTCGGATTACAATATCGTCTCCCTTAGCCTCTTATTTGTTCTTCAAGTCAGTCTGTCTGACCACCTTCATCTTTCAATTGGCGGGAGTTTCCAGCAAGATGCCCAATCTCTTGTTGACCGCATTGAATTTTTATATAATCAAGCAAAGTTCGAGACTGTCTGACGTCTAAGATCTAGGATAAACCCTCTAAGTATAAATCATTTTGCGGTATAAATTAACTACATAAAAATACAATCTTGCTAGAAAAATACAAGTTAATGGGACAAATGAACAACATGATTGTGAAAAACGAATAAATGAATATAATATTTGAACATCTAGTTGATACGAATAATGAACAACTTGATTTTAAACAAATGGTCGGAACGAGTGGATGGATCCAATGAAGAACATTGAGATTTGATCTAATCTAGCAAGGATCTACACTTTCCGACATCTATATAAAGATATATGATAAACTCATTAAATCAAGATTATAAAAAGTTTCCACATTTTAGTTGTCCACACAAACAATATTTGGGCACTATTGGTTTTCTCGGAGCTAATGAGCAACAGAAATTAAGCCGGTCTGTTATGCGGTGTCTTCGTATGGCGTCTTGAGGTTTACAACTGTGTCTATATGATACGCCACGCATATATAAGAGTCCTGTCGGTAGAAAGCTTTATTAAATGAAGACTTTGGATTTCGTCAGCTATATTGAGGATGGTTCTCTGCAACCAATGCTCTGGTACGCCGTCATCGGGGAAATTGTCTTAAGTACCGCGTTATAAACAATAATCATGCAACCAGACAAAAATGAACGCCAGGGGATTTCAAGAAATTATCTCGACCAATAAAGAGATATTTTATTGGACTCTGAGCGAGCCTATTGTTTTAAGCACAAGAAAACAGTCGGTATTCATAACGTAGGCCCTATCCTTGTAGGCGTTTCCTTGGCTTAACCTAACCCTATACCGCACACTAAAATTGACGTTATATGTAATTTACACGAGGAACATCGCTCTCTTAACGTCATGGTGCGAGGACTTGAAATCTAATTAAAACCACACCTCAAGTAACTCCCATTACTATGTTGTCGCATTAAGATCTTTCCAAATCTATTGTTTTTTTTACTTATATTTGTTACCATGGTTGCTATTACATTGGTTGATATATTAAACTCGTTGTAGTTTGTGATATTACAGTGCATTGTAACACGAATCAAAAAGTTAAGGGAGGGACGTGTTAACGAGAGTATCGATAACCATAAAAAAGAACCAAGGACCCCTATAAAGAAACCTGTTATTTTTGTTCCAAGCTCGAACAAATGAATGAGTCAATCAATACCGTCAGTAACATAAGCCTACGGACTGTTGTCGTCTCTTTGTTTATACACGAATAACCAGTCTGTAAAACATATGTTATTTGAAACAGTCAATTAATTTTGAGCTCTTGGTTTCATTCTCTACTTCGCAATCGTCAGGACTCGAGAACAAAAAGAACAGCTATTAACCAACAGTGAACGTGGGCTTTCTTGTGCCTGCAACTCAACAAATTACTGATGAGTTCATCGATCTATCGCACAATCAATAACAGACGTCTATTTCTGGTGTTGTAAATGGCGGAGAACAAATATCGGTATTCAAGACGCAATCCGGCCCTTTATGACAATCGAGCTCGTTGAGACTGTTGGGATTTGAGGCTGTTGTTCTGAGACATTTGGTGCTATGAAATGAACGAGCCCCAGGAACAAATACTACTCTCAGATAATTGATACATGTGTTGGTTATAACCTGGACAAATATATCGGGTACTGTTGGGGAATCTCTGACAATTGTCACCTAAACTGAAGCCGTAAGGCATATATGGGGCTCTGAGACAATTGTTTTATAAACAATTCGAAAAAAATACTTTCCAGAACATGTGCTAAGGAAATCAAGTGTTTTCAAACTTGAATAGTTATTTACAAGCACAAACGTGAAATCTCTATCCAAAGTTGCTGCTTTTGTATATAAAAGATCTGCACTGTATCATAATTAATGTGTTTTATTGTGCTTTCCACCACTGTATCTTTCGTGCCACCCTGAGTGGATTAGAGACTCGGAAACAATTAAAACTCTAAGACAATAGAGACTCTGAAACATTTAAAACTTTAAGACAATAGAGACTAGGAAACAATTAAAGCTCTAAGACAATAGGACTCGGAAACAATTAAAGCTCTAAGACAATAGAGACTCGGAAACAATTAAAGCTCTAAGACAATAGAGATTCGTAAACAATTAAAGCTCTAAGACAATAGAGACTCGGAAACAATTAAAACTCTAAGACAATAGAGACTTGGAAACAATTAAGGTTCTAAGACAACAGAGACTCGGAAACAATAAAAGCTCTAAGACAATAGAGACTCGGAAACAATTAAAGCTCTAAGAAAAACAGAGACCCGGAAACAATTAAAGCTCGAAGACAATAGAGACTCTGAAACAATTAAAGCTCTAAGGCAATAGAGACTCTGAAACAATTCCAGTCCTACTACAACACAAGATATAAAACAGCTGAAGCTCCTAGACAACAGATGCTATAAAACTATTGAAGCTCTAAGACAATATGGACTGAAACAATTTAAGGGCTAATAAAATTGAGGCTCTTTTTGGAGCGCTAAGACAAAAGAAGTTCTGATACAACAATTGATGCTCTGATTTAAGCCTTTAAGATGGTGGGAATAAATATACACTTTTGTGTGCAGCTTAGGAGATGAGAAAACAAATGTAGAATTTATAATAGCCTTAGTAAATAATAAATAATACTAAGCTAAATTAAATTTTATTAAATCGTTAAGGAATTGTGTTGCACTTAAATTAGCATATGGTAAGCTTGACTTTCCATCAGATATATTCGTTATAGTTAGGCAGTGGAATTGTCTGGGAATTTTCCGGAATGGATCGTGTAGGCCTAATTTGGCTTTGTAACAATCATATCTATTGATCTACCTTCGTTCTTGAGATTTCTGCTGAAGCGTGGCTCTTTAGCAGAGCACGGGGCTTTATTTGATTGCGGTGTTTAGTTAATTGCAATGTCCGCTCTCCCAGTACCACAATATACATTTTGCTGTTGAGAGACCAACAAATCTTTAACTAAAATATATAGATTTATTGACGGAAATATTGACCCTTTGCCCTAGTACTACACTTATTTCACAGCGTTAACAAACATATTGAAATATATAACAATCGTTCTAACGTTTAAGCTAAAAGCCCATTTGAGAGCCAAAAATGTGAGCGTTGGTCTCAGTCGCAAATGAACATAATAAACACATGCCTGTATATCATTGCAGCGGGAGATCTGGTAAGCCACATACATCACGAACTGTCTGGTAACATTCCAAACAGGAACTCGTAGGTCAACAATTCAGATAATGATATATTGTTTCTGTCTGATTTATTTCGTTTGTTTTATTCGGAAGCGGGGCTCTTTGATTCATTTCGCAAGGTCGATCATTATGTTTCCAAGGCGTTTCAGCACGTTGAAACATTCAACATGCTGTCGAAAGGCAAAACTTTTTTTTCTAAAAAAGAAAAAGGGATAGGCCCTTTACATGTATCGGTGAAAATATTGATACATTCGGTTTAAATAATAAAAATTAAAACATAACGAAAAATATAAAAGATATAAATAGAAAATACTATATAAATTGTCCAGTCATCCATCGATCACCATGTACCCAGAGCCACCCACCCAATCCCGGTTATCTTTATTAGCGCTCTCGTTACGGTTACTGTAATGTAACTTGGTGCAAATAAGAGCAGGAAGTGTCGAATCTTTTGCAGAACAGGTCTTCTTTACATCACCGTTAATTGATTTAACATAAAACACATAAAATGTATATGCACAATATCATCCATTATATTAGACTATCTTGCCAACTATTTATACTTAGCAAAATCAGACTGCACTCTTTGAACCCAAGTGAGGTGGCCTAACCCATATACTGTATTAATCGGAAGACGACAACGTGGGAGTAAAAACTACTACAGATAATACGACGAACCATAAGTCTGGCAAAACATATACAGTTGCTCTTTGCTAACTAACTATACACGAACCAGACGTGCCAAATTTTGTTTCCGTAAGGTTCAAACTTTAGTAAGTTCATGTAAGTAACAAGTATTATATGTGAATCTATCCTACCTTATGTTGATTTGGTAAAAAAAAAAACGTTTCCAAAGGTCAAACAGCTTTACTTAGCATCTATACCTTCTTCGCTAGCTAAGAGTTTTATTCCGAGCTACTCTGCATTACAATTGTTATAATGTCGAGTATAGCTCGGAATAAAACTCTTGGCTAACGAAGATGCATATTTTCAGATGAACTCGTGTTATTTTCACAGCAATAACTGGATTTGATACTAAGCAGACAAGCCTACTACAAACAAGCGACCCTCTGGCTAAGGGCAATTCGCTTGAAGAGTAGCAATGCTTTGTTTTTAAGCACTGGAGGAAGATTAACTTTGCAACATTATTAAAATACGTCACATTATATGGTTATGCTTGTGTAAATAAGTGTTCAAACACACCCTGCTTCAGCCGAGATATAAGTGAAATACCCTTAAGCACGGCGTAAAACGACAATCAATCCCACACCAGAGGAAGTAGCCTTTTTTCTTTGCCCAGAGGCTATCAGAACGAAAGTTAATAAATCACTGCCAAGATATACAATATAATTTCACCAAACCGGGGGTTAGGGGGGCATCTGAAGGAAACTTTATTTATTTACTTACTTAGTAAGCAATACATATATAGGATGGATTGGGAAAAGCGAAAGAAGTTGTTTGTTTTCAAAATACTTCAAATTGTTCCAACTGATGGCAGCGTTCCAGCCCAGCTACCAATGGATGGATGAGAGACTTTCTTGATGGAAGATTCTAGTTCAAATACCGTACACAGATCTTACTTAGCTCTTCATTCAAGCGACATTTGCTGGGAGAAAACAACAAAAAGCAAAAGATTAATCAAATAAAACAGGAGAAATACGAGGTCGTCTTGACACCTTAATGGGTGTTTTTTGGCAAAGATTTCCCTTTTCACAGAAACGATATTCACGCATTTATTATCCGTTCTTTTTAGCAACGGCTTGAAACCATCTTTATGATTGGTCGGCTATACAGCCGTGAAAGATATCCTTGGCAGTCAACCACGTTTGTTATTATTTGGTGATGCATATAACACGATTTTTTGGCGTGAACCGCTTATCTGGTTACTTGGCTGAATATCCATTTCATCAGATTTCGTTTCTATTCTATTCATTTATGGTTTCGCTTTCAGCAGATCAAAGAACACTCAGTTTTGCCCACATTTGAAGACCAGAAATATGACATACGACTCTTCTTTCTTAATGAACACCTCAGGAGTTCTTTTAAAGACCAGTAGGCCTATCAACCAAGCAAGCATTGTCTACAACATTAGCGTATTTGCTAATGGTTTATGAAGAAAACTCATCAGGTATTCCACAAAGTTTCCACAGTAACTTCAGGCACAACGGGAAAATTTAAATCAAACGGAATGTTCAAATTTAGACTTGGGACCTTATCATTGAGCAATCGGAGCCGATCTTCATCTTGTGCCGTCATAGTAGATAATGTCAACTTAGGATTAGATGTCTTTGTGGAAAAATACCCAAGATATAAAGATATCGGCTTCGTGGCAACTCTTAGCTAGCCAAAAGTTTTATTCTGAGCTAGTCTGCATTACAACCCTTGTGCTTTGTTGCCAATCGGCTACATACTCATTAATCAACAAATTATCTGAAGAAAATTGATTACCTTTGAAGGACAAAATAACAATTGGGTTAAAGCATACAAAAAAAAAGTTAAAGAGAATTACAGCTAGTTTTTGGTTAAAGCGCTGATAACATAGGTTGATTGTTGTACTAAAGTTTTGAATATTTGTTTAACTATAAAGTACTATTGTCGTATATATGGAGCGTTGGTGTCTGTAGGGGAGGGTACATATATGTAATACTCTCATTGAGTAGGTGGACTACCCCGAACATATTCTTTGTTTCGACAACGTTTTACCCACTTTCATTATTGACTATCCTCTCGTAACACAACACCTGATTGGTAACGTGCAACCAATCAATCCCTTGACAATAGCCTTCGGTTATATAAGCAGGATCAATTAAGGGTTGTAATGCAGAGTAGCTTGAAATAAAACACTTGACTAGTGAAGATGACCCAATGGGTGAAGGAAACCCTCCTTAATGCACGGACAGCAAGGAAAGACCAAAGGCAGGAGGATTATAGAACGCAACAAACCGAGCCTTAGCTCCGACGCTAAGTCGACACTACAAGGAATCGCTCTGATGGAATTATATTTGTTCTATTTTAATCAATAAACATGAACAACCCTGATACAATGATTTAAATTTTAATATTCTTATTCCATCAATAACCCTCTCATTTTGGAATTAATTTCGTTAATGTTTTGGACCCCATACATGTCACAAACACGTAATGTATTATTCATTTGTAATAACAACAAACAGAAGGAATTCAATAAGGAGCATGTATAATATCAATTAAACAACACATAAGAGGCAGAGCAACTATTTGATCATATTGGTTTACTGCATAAACTATTTCCCATAATGCATTGCTTCTTTCACCCACAGTGCACCACGCACTTCTTGTTTGTCATATGATGATTAGCCCAAAGATTGGGGCTATATGTTTGCCTTTTTCAATAATTGGACATTTGATCGAGAATGGCAAGTCCACAGAGCTGATTTTCTCAGCTAATATGACTACAGTGTAAAGGGGCCCAAGTTCAAGTCCCTGACTGCCATCAAAAGTCACTAGACTATATAATGACGGTACCTGTATCTACACAAGACAGAATAAGTGCAATACTCGATAAATACAAAGCCAAATCGACTGTGTGTGCCCCTTAAATTGGAGAACATCAGGAAGCTACCATAAACCATTGAATTATGATCATAGCTTCATGCTTAAACCGCCTGGGTGCTAACATTTTTGATGGCTAAATCACCTCAAATTCTTCAATAAAATTACTGTTTTGGAGGCTAAAACACTGAGACATTGTGTCTGAGAGGCAGAAGATAAATTTATCAGTTAGAAAGCATCAACATTTGTAAGAAAGCATAAATTTGTTTGATTACATGCTGTAATATTGCCACAACTAGCAAAAACGTTACAATTGTTCATAAACTAAATTTGAGGTGATTTAGGGTATTCGGAGTGTTGGCAATTCAATGTCAGCTTAGGACAGTTGATTCCCTAAGTTGAGTTTTAGGGTTTTGTTTGATTCAGGTTATACGCCATATTGGAAGTAATAGCATTCATATGACAATGCGCCTGCCCAATGGGTGAAGGAACCCACCTTTGACACCACTGGCAACAAACACAGACAGGACAGGACAAACGCAGACACTCACAGGAAGCTAAACAAAATGCTCCCACAGATCAACTCCATGTTATGCCTTAGCTCTGAAAGCACCAGGCCAACAGGAAGCTCCTTCCTACCCTCTGCCAAAATTAAGGGGAATGCTGATATAGGTTCCAGCACATCAAACAGTCACTTTCTTGGGACACACCACTTCCTTCAAAACTTATGTCTTACTATAATTATAATAAACAAAAAAGAGACAACTTCTAGACAAGATCACACCAAACTACCACTCTTTGACTGACCTTGTAGGTACTGGGAAAACACCCAGGAGCGGAGTAAACCACTGGGTAACAAATACGTTACTGGACAAGATAGGAAGCATATTAAGCAATAATGGGATGAGGCTGTTCTTAAAATTACCTGTGTTTCCGGAACCCCTACCAACCATCAAAAAATAAAAATATTGGGTCAGTGGTTTTATTATTTTTTTTGTTACATTTTAAAGGAAATAAAATATTATGAAAGCCAAACTTGCCCCAGCTTATATGTTTTTCATGGGGTTGTTACTTGAACACAGATATTTTTAAGGAAAGCCTGACCAAAACAGAGGAGACGTTTAACAATCCAGTCCATTTATTTGTTATGACACTGAAGACACAAAGTTCAACAGTAAATCTGTTTGGTTTCCTATTTCGCTATCTTGAGGAAGTTCAGTAAGGCTAATTGTTAATTGTTAATTTTTCCTGTGCTCAACTTTCCATTGGTATTCTGGATTGGAGACTTGGTACTAATCTCCTCATGTCTGGATTCTGAAGAGGTTGCATTTTTAGCTGTCACATACTTCCACATACTTCTGATCCAGACAACATTTCAGTCCTGCTTTTACTCTGAGACACTATTTCAAATTTTGGTATTCTTGAATATTTCGCAGGCTTGGTGCAAACATGTGTTCCAGGATGTCTGTCAGGCAGAGTCAGTACCTCAGGTGTACCGTTGTTCTTGCAAAAGTTTTTCTGGTGTAGGATTTGATTTACAAATCCGTTCATTTTTTGTCAAATTTTCAGAGGTATGCTTATAAGTATTCTCACCAGGATAAGAACAATGTATGGTGGAAGGGACATTGACTAATGACTGATTTGAGCTTTGCCTGACCTCCAACCCTGGGTTATTATCAGTCTTGCTGACCTTCAAGTTTGAAGTTTTTGCCTTGGTCAAGCTTGTGCAAGTTTTGATGACATTTGATTGTGAAATATTTGACTTGTCTGTTGACATGCAACTTTTTAATTTTTGGGGATTTTGAATTGCGATGCTTTTGAAAATGTTCAAGTTTGATGTGTTTGACTTGCTTGGGGTTATACAAGTTTTGATGTCTGTAGGATTTTGGACATTTAATTGTGAAGTATTTAAATTGCCAGTGGTTTTGCAACTTTTAAATTTGTTTGGATTTTGATTGCGATGCTTTTGAAAATGTTCAACTGTGAAGCATTTGATTTGTCAGTGTTTCTGCAGATTTTCAAGTCAGCATAATTTTGGGTCAAAGTGCTGTTGATAACTAGCACATTGTCATAGTTTGGCTTGGAGGAGTTCTTGTCTCTTACTGAATCAAAACCTTTGTATTTGAGGCCACTAAGTATGGGACATTTAACTATGCTTTTGAAGGAACATTCAACACTTTCAAGCTTTTCAGGATCATCTTTGTCTTTGATTTTTAAACTCTGGAATTTTATTTTAAATTTTATATTTTGTGACTTTATCATTTCAGCTTTCATTGCCGCAGGAATTTTTACAAACATCGTTTTCTTCTTTTGGCATGTAGCTGCTACCAACTTGGTTTCACCTGTCCCTTTTCTTTGAGGCGAAGTTTCTGAGCTTGACATTTTTAAGGAATCTTGGTTCGTATTTCCCTTGGCTGGACAAGAAAGTGAGACAGGATGATAAGGTAAGACAAGCTTATCAGGTACCAACTCGCCAGAGGAATTAACTGGTTCAAGTGTCACAACAGTTGAAGGTCCTGAATCAGTAACAGTTACACAAGAAACTAGACCATCAGTTTTCTTTGCAAGTTGATCAGATGAGCTATCTATAGGTAAATCAAGTGAGCTACAGGTGGTTTGATCTTGTAAACTAGAGGTATGCTGATCAGGTGAGCTTTGGATTGATTGACTAAGTGAGACATATGTACGTTGATCAGGGGAGCTACAGGTAGGTTGTTCAGGTGAATTACAGGTAGGTTGTACAGGTGAGCCACAAGGTTGATCAGGTGAACTATTTTTATGTTGATCAGATGAGCCCCAAGTAGGTTGATCAGATAATGACTGGCACTCTGAGAAACAGTAAGGTTGAGACATATCTTCTGAAGTCTCCATCAAACCTATTAATCTACAAAGAAAAAAAAACAAGCATTAAATTTAAGATTAATGTGGAAAACCTTTTATTCATATGACAATATAATTTAATTCTAATGATTGACACTAGCACAACCAAGATGGGAAGCCTTACCATAATGTTGGAAAGTTAATTTTTCTCCTGAGCTAACTTCAGCAAAGTAAAGACTTTAAAACAAACTGCCCTTGGCCATATGGCTTTAAATAGGAACGTGTGTAGAAAAAAAAACCACACCTAAGAACTTCAAGGGGTGTATTTTGCACACCTAATGTAAGTCTACTGATAACAAACTTGAACACATCCTAAAATTAAAAAAAAAAATTGAAATTGGGTTAAGATATGTAGTTTTTGTGTTATTTAATAAGTAAAGTTCACATTATTTAGGGCATTCTTCAGATCAAGTTGGTGTAAGTAAAACCTCTCAACAACTTTTAGGGTGTGAGTACAAGAGTTATTGCATGCTTAAGGAGCTTATAAATGATTGACTGGATCACCTGGGCAAAGGAAACAAAGGAAACCAGCCACCTTTGTTTTAATAATAAGAGTTTTACCTACCTGTCTGTCTTAATTGATGAAGGATAAGAGTTTTCATCATCTGTCTTCGTAACTAGTTTTCTTTTTAAAGGATTTGAAACTGGATTATTTTGCGATACCTCCATCTCTAAGCCGCCCCAAAAGTCTAGAGATAAAAATGGATATTCAAATGGAATCAAATGACACTGGAACAACTTCATTCCTCTGTATTTATTTATTTATTTATCACTCATACTTTCTGTGAGTGTCTTTCTCCTAAATATATATTTAAAAAAAAAAAATGCCAATAAAACCATGACATTCATACAAATCTTTGAGTACCGATACCCATAGGCCCATGTCTCGAGATCTGTCAACAGCCATGCAAGTGTGTACTGCGCAATGACTTCGGGGAGCCTTGCCGACACTAGAATAACATTTGCCGGATAACAAATGTAAAATTTATGTTAATTTACTAAATGTCACTATACAGATGGTCCTGATTTATGACCAAGTAAAGGTAAAGGTAGACGTAAATCAGTGTATTCAGCAATGTCAACTACATCTGGCCCTGGGAATTGATGATAATGTTGATTCCATTTCCTCTGTAGGCTGTCATTATATATTTACCTATTTAGGGCTTCTCCAACAGAAATAATGCTTAATCTAAGCCTATCATGATGTGGACCTATTAAAAGCCTTTCTTCTATCTCTGTTTTGGTACCAGAATTGCAATTTAAACAAGATAAAGTGCTTGCTTAAGCGATTAAGATTTTTTAGATATTGGGAATTGTTCAAATCATACTTCAAATTACTTCAAAGTTTGAGAAACTCAGCTAGGTGGCATCGGTCCGTCTATAACCACTTTATACCAGTTACGGTACCTTCATATGATATGTCTCCATTGCTAGCTGATGATGATACAAGACATAGGGTCATTTATCCACCTGTCAAATATTTGAAATTTAAATCTTTTGCACTCATCATCCAACAATCGCATATTCAAAATATATGTCTGCAAATATTTGACTGCATTAAAAACCCTGTGGACATTTCCATACCATAGTTATGTCCCCTTATTATAAAAACATATGCGTGTAATAGTCAAAATACTTTACTAATGACCTTAACCAATTAATTTAATATTGCTGTCTGTCCTGTGACTACAGTCCATGTGTTCATTGGCTCCCATTGTTTTGTATGTGGCCTTATAAACAAATTATAAGAGGGGAATTATTTCATGAGTTAGCGTGCTGGTACAGCAATTCTACCTCCGACTTGCAGTTTGTGCCTAGTGACCGTTGGAATTGAATATTTGAGCTAATTGTCGACTAAATTTTTCATTTGCAGCTTAATTTTTGTGATAAATCTGGCCAAAGCTATCATTGTGTCCATATTTTGTTGAAGATATAGTTTGCATAAGCAAATTACAGAAAAAATTTAGGACACAATTCGCATAGAGAGCTTTAGCGTGACGTCACATGAAACGAAAGTGAGACTCCTTGCTTGACAACTCGGGTCCTGGGTGAAAACAAACGCCATTATGTATCTTACAGTATAGCTAGAAGGGCGCATTTGCAACCCGATGTATCGATTAGAGACCAAGATAATGTTGAAACATTCGATTCTGCTGAATTTATAAATCTACTTTAATAAAAGTAATGAAGAAATTAAT
>JAVFBW010129175.1:0-23448 GCA_034783835.1 Mopalia ciliata
CCCCCACACACACACACACACGCACACACAAAAATAAAATATATATATATATATATATATTTATGTGATTATGTCGACTTTTAACCTGTATACAAACCTTATACACTTTTCACTGGTTCCATATGTTTAACATCTTACTGGAATTTATAACTTGATAATACATTTTTTTTAAGGTCTTGCTGCACCCCTTTGTCGATTTTCCGAACACCTGTTATATTTTGTCTATTATGTGGAAGAGTATACATCTCAACAGTATATAAGTATATATTTGTGGAAAGCTTGAAAACTCGGCATTACATATTTGTGAATTCGGTGAAACATATTGCAAAACGAGTCAATGTCAACAGAAAAGAACAGGTAATAACGGTGGGACTCAATAGATTAGTTGACGTAGTATATAGAATAGTCCTTGAACAAGTAAACGGTGTCTTTGGGGGAGGGGGGGGGGGGAGGATTTGATCGATCACAGCGGGTTTTTTTTGTCTATCCCACCTTGGAAAGTCTTATACAAATGTAACATACAACTTTCAAAAGGCACTAAATAAAACAAACGACAACTTGCACAAAAATGAGGCACCATTTACTATATGGCATTGTGCTGTTCAAGGGAAAACTAATACACCACGGGGACTAAGCAATATTGTCGTACGCCTGTTTTTACATGTCATTATTTTTATAGTTGCTTAAAAAAAAAACGATTAAAAAAATCTAAGATCTGCTCCATTTTATTTTGACCGACTTTTTGAAGTAGCTGGAAGGTCACATATGGAGAAGAATAGAGCTACATAGCTAGAACAAGATGGCGGGGTTTACGACGAAGCCTAAATCTGCGTGAAAAGTTAGATCGTGTTTGATTGATACAACATGCAGATTATAAAGACTGCCTACATATACAAGAGAAGTAGCAATGAAGTCGGGTAGTTTTATCATAATTTAAAAAAAATATTTGTATTGTCCAGACAATAGCTATAATAAGCTGTACGGCAGCCAGATATTTAATTGTATTTCCACGTCTATATCATAGAGGGCATGTCGTTTATCATTTGATTAAAATCGTCGTCGCCTTACCTCCATGCCTTGGGGAAAGCCCGCTTGTTCATTAAGCAATGATGTTAGTGATATTCGCTCAGATGGCGTGAATTGTGGGGTCGTAACCAGGCAAATTACAACTGTACATGTACGCCGGGACTATGCTATGATGTTAGATAGATGTAGATCAATGCACTTACATTTTTTAAAGATATTAACAAATTTAATTATTCTAAAATCAAGTGTTTTTCGATTCATCTTACGGATACCCACATTACATCACTTTTCAAATTGTTAAGCCACTGGATTTGTCCTCACTCTTATTAAACTAGGGCCCTGTGACTTCCTGGTAAAATGGTTATGGCGCATGTTTATCACAATTTCCAGTCTGTGTTGAAAAGCTAGATGGTACTTGATGGCTACAAAATAAAATGTCACCCCAGTATGTCTTCGAAAGAATAACTATGTCTTAAATTCAAACTGATAAATGTACATAGTACGCTTAAATCACACGATGAATCCTTTATAATATTATCATCGCTGAAAAAAACAAATACTATACCTACTAACTACTATACCTACTAAATACTATACCTACTAAATACTATACCTACTAACTACTATACCTACTAACTACTATACCTACTAAATACTATACCTACTAACTACTATACCTACTAACTACTATACCTACTAAATACTATACCTAATGCGTACTATTCGCAAATATTGTAGCGTTACGTGAAATGAAAATAGAACACTAATTTTAAGACTTCTAATTTTAGGGAAAGCTCAAGGTTTTGCTAAGATGTTGTCTTCGTACATCTGTAGATATATAATTGCTGCAATGATTTTGAACAATATTTGACTAAAATTCGTGCATATAATACCATGCTTATTTCATTCATAGTGCATACATGTATATGCACTGACTTAATATTTGTAAAGCAGAAAGCTTGATTGCTGACATAAAATCATCTAGGCGGGGTGGGTTTTTTTTTTCTTGTTCACATTTTTTTTTTTCGGCAGATTTTTATTTAACTCAAATGAAATATTCCCGAAAGAATCAAATTGGATAAATAATTTGTTTTCATTTTAAATCCGAACATCCGTTGAAAACTGATTGTATCTTGTTTTGGTTCAAACATATTTGTTATATAAGTATATTGACATCATATATACAGAGGGTACAATAAAACCATGTGTTCTTTTGCTATCGTGCTTCAACACTTCGCAGCCTCTCGCGAAATTATGTTTTTATTCAATATTGGTGGTGACTTCATTGTCTTTTCAACAATTAATCATTCTGATGTTTAAGGGATTTGAATATCAACTGGCCGTTCCCTTGCAAGATGCGGATTCATACAGTTTGTTAACCTATAGTTCTTGTTAATTGCTTTACCAGTTAATCCGAGTCGTGTATTGCTTGATACAGTACTTAGTCAATGAATATAAGTAGTATCAAAATGCAGCATGTTCATTTCGTCATAGTTTAAGTTGGGTGATTCTCTGTTTCAATACCATGAAAATACATGAATATAATCGTTTAAACATTAGCCGATTTAAGCTTTTTATTCGTTTCCCTTTTTGTTGCATTTCTTTTGTATAATCGATTTTCTGCCTTGTCGAGTTCATTAATTGGTAAACGATTCAGACGCGTAAATCAATAGCGCAATCATACAATTTGTAGGAAGGTTTATAATAGGCATTGATCGCACTTGCTGTTAGACAACTGTCGATCGGACGCTCGATTACTTGTATGACCAGGAGGGGGCGGCGGCTATAATAAATAAAAAATACTTTATAAAAAAAGTCAGGAAATGTTAAATTTGACTATGAAGCGGATGGAAGCAAGTCATAAAGTTTTTGGACATCACGTCAAATGGTCTTCTAAACAAGTGCCATATATATACACCTGTAAACGCTTACAGACTCGAAGCGATACAATACGCGGTTATACAATGCTAGTCTGTTTGATGCGTCGAATATGACTTCAGGCAGCCTCGAGTGGTATTCACCGTATTTTGGGGCACGTCCATACGACGTACGACGTTGTCCGGCTATCGTTAATCATAAAGAAATTGTATCGTACAATAGCGTTTTTCCCACACGACAAATTCTCGCACGGTGTTTACCGCTTTAGTTTTATATAAATACATTATCACTAATACTACTCTGATGAACCGTTGAGAGGTTCGAATCCGCCTGTCGACCATCAGGGATCTGAGTGAGTCACACGATGCAGCTCACGCAATCGCTTTGGTGGGTTTTTTTGTACGAGGTTTCCTCCCGATCAACCAACTAACCTTAACACGGAATAGTGCGAAGTGAAAAATTCGTTGTCATCTAAGTGAAATACCTTTCCAGTATGACGTTAAACTCCAATCAAGCAAACAAACACTCAACGACCTTATGATTGTTGTTATACGCCCAGTTGAAGACAGACATGCCTGAAAGCGCATCTTCACGAGCCAAGCTTAAAACATTGGCGTATTAATATTGGTATACGATAAACTTCTATAGTGTTATATTTGTCAATTAAGGAGAATTAATACCAATGCCAGTTGCACCCTCAGTTGAAATATAGAATATCCAATTCGGTCAAAAAACGAGTATCCAGAGTTTCCACACTAAAACCCCGATATAAATTCTCCCAGGTGTATGGTTTCATGAGTTATTTCCGGTTGTTCATCGTTGAAGTGACGTCACATGTCCATGGTTATATTCTGATGTCACAATTATAGCACGAAGGCATGTAAACGTAGATAAGTTACCTTTCCAGGGCTGTCGATTAAAATGTCTATGTTAAACTATAGCCGGCGGCAACTTTCACAAAACGTCGTACGCCAAAAAACTAGTGTAGGATAAAATTTCTTCATGTTAAACTATTGCCGACAAGCATCGTACGAGAATATGTCGTGTGGGGAAAAAATGTATACGATACAACATATTTAAGTTGATGGCGTGTGAACAAATACTTATTGTACTAAGCTACGGCCGTGGGAAGGTCGTTAAGTGTTGTCAAATTCTGTAACATGTTTTTATTTGTCGCAGCTACCAATGCCCCTCAGCTGTGTTCCGTAAATCTATTAGTTTAAAAATAACATTCAAGTGATTCTGTAAGCTAGAAAAGCGTGCTGTTAATTTTTAGCTGTGGTTATTGTTTAAATGAATGAAAGGCACTTCATTGGTCGCTATTCCCACAAACTGATGTTTATGTCATTAATGCAAGAAATTGAATAGAATGAAAGATGGGAGTTGTACCTTCCATAGACATAGACCACGCATTGTCAGGAACTGTTGTGTCATTGTAAGTGTTCTAATGATGTTCAGACTAAGTGTTCTAATGATGTTCTAATGATGTTCAGGAAAACAATGATTTCACTACAGAATGAAAACAATTGCTATAATATCTGAGACCAATATATTGGTCTCGGATAATATATACAAGTTAATCAAAGCAAAATACCGTTCTACGGTGTGCAAATCAATTAAGTTATAGTTGTTCAACCTTTATTTGTTACGCTACCTTACAAATTCGGTTGCTAGGGCAATATCGTGCAGATGAAGGAATTGTACTGAATCTTAAGAGCGAGACATATTGTCAACTGGCTGCAGTTAGGCTACCACGTTTGGTAAGACTCTACAATTTAGCAGCCTACATAAATCACGTTGAGCTTCCACACATCATACAGCATACAGCATACAGCATAACCTGTAATGCGTTTTTTTTAATGGAAACGTGTTCATGATTCGAGCTTCTGAAACAGGCCAATATCGAGCACACTGTGCAACTGTGATTTTTCTTTTTAAATACAAGGCTACACCAAGGACAATACCTAGATCTCGGTTATCTAAAATGAAAATCTGGGATTCTGGAATACCCAACAGAAATGATATGCTTATAAAACATATGATATAGTAACAGACTGTATGACTTTTATCTTGGTCGTAATTTGTTTAGTTTGTTTCCATTAAATCTAAAGCAAAAAATGTGCTGTTGTAAAATACAATTAGCCCATTTATAATTTTTTTTTTCTCTCTATTCCAAGGGAAATGATTAATTATATTCAGCTTCATATTTGTTATAATCGTTTGGTTGGGGACTAACCTCGTTCTCGTGGGTATTTCACTTATAAAACTACGGATTGTCCATTTCACGCCGCTTCTTGCCTAAAACGGCAAAAAAACAGGGAAGCTAATTGTCTTGTTAAAACCAGCTCGAAATATTGAGTTCCACATCATGTGACTCACTTATATAAATGATGGTTGACAAACGGACTCGAACCCGTACATAGATCATCAAAGTAGGAGTTTTAAGCAGGCACACTAACTACTAAGCTATGGCAGCGGGCGTCTATTTGTTATAAATATCTCTTCATATTGTTCATTTACCTCATTTTTTCAATCTGTTTGAAAAGAGGTTTTTTTTGTCACGAGTTAAAGTTAAACTACCCGTTATATTTGTTAAATTCCTGGTTTTAAAATAAAAGCAAGAACTTCGTTCATTGTACAGTTGTCTCTCATTTGAAGATCGCTAGAAATCTACTTATAAAGAATCCAGTGTGAGAGTGGAGTATACATGTGTATTAACGTGTTGAGAGATATGGGTTGTATCATCATCGTAATTTATTTCGTTTAGCGGGTGGGCCATGGCCCTGTAGAATACTCCCTCGGCTTCCTCGGTTGATCGTAAGAGGGCTGGCAGGCCGTCATGTGAGTGAAATTACCTTATAGGTACGGCCTAAAACCCAAATCGTACAAACAAACAAAAAATTAAACTAAGTCATTATCCGCTGAAGTTTCATCCCCTTAAAGCGTTTAATGTTAATATTTTGTTTAACCAGATTTTATTCAATTCTGATGGCTTTGTGGAAAAGGTTCAGGAACATATTCCCGATATTTTTTTATATGTGTAAATATATACCACTTTGTACATTGACGTGCCGAGTCCCTATCTCCAGCTTTACTGATTCTCTGAGTTGGCAGGGATGGCTAGTAGCTAGTGGCTAGTACCGCTATATATGTGATTTGGATCGTATTTATTTTGCCAATTCCTTGTTTAGTTCTTTTTTAACTTCCTGAGATCCGGTAAACCGATGATACATAATACATTCACCTTAATTAATAGGCTAATGAAACAATTTGTAACCGGACTAAACAACGATTTGCCAAAAATGTATAATATGTAACATGTCAAACAATATTAACGCCACAATGTAGTTGCAATAACACTGAGTCTGTCGTAAATACCAACCAATCACTCGATCTCATGCACATATGAAAAGCATGTTTTTGGGGGGCACCAAACATGACATATATACCATATATGTGATGCATGTTAACTCAGATGAATTAAGGCGGCACTTGCCTTCACTGATGTCATTCATTACCAGACAGTACACTTGACTGACTGCAGTGTGTGCTCCATGCATAATGTTACTGTCCTTAATATTGAAGGAACTTTAACTTTCGGTTTTGTCAGAGTGCCTATTTAGTGTTGGAGTATACGAGTGAGCCCCAGGTTAGATGTTGCTTTGATATGCTTACATCACACATCCACCCACACTGCCTCGATACCTATATGGAAACCTGAACAAAAAATAATTCATCTTATAATATATGCGGATATTATCACACAACGAAAAAAGCGAAAAAAACATATAACGATTTTGTAAATAATTTTTATTTTGCGTCACAAAATGATTCCATATGTATGGTACTTCTTTTCTAAAGATCCATTTTTCTCTTAATGGTTACTTATTTTCTAAAGAACCCGTTGGTAGGTTTTATCCTTGTTATTTTCCTCTTCTACGGAGCTGTATTTTATGTCTGGAAAATATTGATTCTTTAAAAATATAATTGTTGATTTTAGCTCACCTGTGCTATTTGAATGTGTTTTGTTTTGATAACGCTTACCTTTTGCATGGTGTGTGTTTCAAGTGCCTAGGTAAATACGTTCATTCTCTGATCAGGATAGAATAAGTGGGTTATTTGACCTACGTATCATATCTGGTTCATCGCGGTTTTGCCTGGTTAAGAACACTAATTAGTGAATGATAACGTCATTCCACACTATGGATCTATCAAACAATTTGTAGAAAGTGTTGTAAGAGTCATTGATTGACCTGACGAGATGATAAATCAGCGGTTTCCAAACCCCATGTTAAGTGCCTTAAATGAAGGTGTATCGGTTTTAACCAGCACGGCTATGGCAAGCCGTTTTATCACTTCTACCTTTATTCTACATATGTCAAATAAATTTTGCTTTATTTTACTTATGTAGAATTCTTTTCCACATATGCGAAATTCTTTTTTACTTATGCTGAAAAGATTTTCAATTGTGGGAAATACAATTTCAGATCTGTAAAATAAAAATTTATTTTACATATCTAGAATTCGTTTCTACACATGTAGAAATCTTTTCAACATATGTGTTATTCTTTTCCACACCAGTAAAATAAAACACCAAAACCCAGCTATTTTACATATGTAAATAAACTTTAATTTTAGATATGTACAAAAGAGTTCCACTTACCAGAAAAATGATAAATGATTTCTCCCCCACAGCAAGGGACCTATTAAACAAATGTAGTTTCCCTCATTTATTCTTCGCTACAAAAAAGTAAATGCTATGTGAAATGCAGAGGGTGGATGTCCTTCCGATCAGATTGTACCTTTTGGCAAATACAGGCTGTGAGAGAGAAGTCTGTAATTGAGGTCCATGATGCTTTTATTTCAGATATCTACAAAAGAGTTCCGCTGACCTTTTTATTTTACATATGTGAAAAAATTTTCACACATGTTGAATTCTTTTTTACATAAGTGAAATTCTTTTCAAGATATGTAAAATAAATTATTAAATTACATATGTGGAAAAGAATTTGTTGAATTTCTTTTCCACATATGTGGAATTCTATTCCACATATGTCAAATAAAGTTATTTATTTTACATATGTGGAAAAGAATTTCACATATGCGGAAAATAATTCAACATATGTGGAAAAGATTTCAATATATGTAGAATAAACGTAGAAGTGATAAAACGGCTTGCCATAGACGGCTTGTTTAACAATTCAATCAAATCTCCTGATTTCAAAGAAAACCACACAATAATTTTTGTGTCAGATCAATTTGGTTTTATCTCATGGGATTTTGGCTCAAATGCAGCGTCAGAAATTAGTCGCCATATATGTTTTTCACAATGACAAGTTCTCATATTATTTGACGGGTAAAGAATTGGTCTTTGTTCTGTAACACAGCATACCGGAAACGTTTCATCCTTAACAACGCCTAGGTTAAGAACTCCAATGAGCGTATAATATGTAGAAAAGTAATTACTCATGCCCTGTGATTGGCTAGTTAAGAACATGGTGTTCGTTTGTCTTCACCGCGTTTCCGCCTGAGGCCGTGGCTAAGTGGTTAGCAAGTTCGCTTTCTAAGGCCACATCGATGTACCGTTTACAGGGTCGAGTTCGTCTGTCGAACCTCAGGTAAGATGTAGCTCCGGCTATCGCCAGGGTGGTTTTTACGAGGTTGCCTTCCGAGTTTCCATCGTAATCAGACAAGAAACAGTGTGAAGTAGATAATCAGTCGTCATACATACCCTTCACAACGACGTTAGACCACAAACAAACAAAGAACATAGGCACTTTGATACACGACAAAATCGTTATCTGACGTTCAAGCTGTGCTATGTTAAATCTTACACGTCGTTTGGAACAAAATACATGACAAAAACATTTGGAGCCTGCATTCTGACTAAGCTCACTATAGATAACATAAATTGATTGACCTGACACAAAACTTTTACCGTTATATAATAAATATTAAGAAAAACTTGTTTTTGAAATCCATGAATTTGATTGGCTGACTAAATATCTAGTCATTGTTAAACACCCATGGAATATAATGTCGACTTATGACGCACTTGGCCCACTATAAATAAGAACCTTTTGGTCAAGAAGACATCCAAAAAACCTAGTGAACAGTGCGTCGTGTTAGCAATCTACAACATTAATATTTCCGATAAAGTCGTACATTGTACAGCGCTACCATTTTTGACTCTGAACCTGAGATTATCGAAGATATATATGAACAATTAATGGACTTCCCGTCGTGCATTCATCTTCTCATCTAAGTAGATCGCTGAACTTAGATAGCTGTTTCAAGAAGACAAGAATACTTAGATGTGGATACTAATCCACCATGCTATTATCAAAGCTCACAAACATTTACTTTCTTAAAATATGAATTATTAATGTAAGCAGAAAAAACAAACATTACGATTGTGCCCCCAAAATATATCTTGCAACGAGTGAAAGATTAATGGATTGATTGATTGATTTTTACTCTATATTCAGAGGTATTTCAGCTACGTTGTGGGATGAACATGCGCAAATTATTTTATTTACATTGAAAGATAATTGCGATGAATAGCACAAGAAAAAGATGTTGTTGAATAGATACACGGCTACAGGGATTTCCTTGGCTCAGGAAAAAAATAAATAAAGATAGTCTTATTTAAACATGATGCGTCATGGTCACGTCATTTTATCGTCACCTGGTACAAATTGAGGGGTTTTATTGGATCACAAATCCAAGTGTATAATAATCTTATTTAAACAATGAAAACGTAGTTCCTGATGCCTACATTATACATTTTATAATTATGTAATTGTCACATCATTTTATCGTCACGTGGTACAAATTGACGGGTTTTATTGTATAACACACCAAAGTGTTTACAATCCCTGAAATGTAAATGGAAAGCATGACGCGTTGGCTCGATAACAAATGATACAAAACACCACACCAAGCTGCATAAATCTATTTTGTCATTTTTTGTGCTTTTGTTTTCTCGATGAGCAATCGGAAGGGAAATCAGCTATAAACGTTTACGATATATATGACAAAAATTGCAGCTGCGTTCGATTCATTTGGCAAAGGCAATACATTCGTACTGAGGGTAATTCACTGAAATTAAAATGAATTGTCCACTTCACACTGTTTCTTGATTACATACAGGAGGAAACCCTTAGTACACCCGGTTGATTGCCGGAGCCACATCGTGTGACCCACTCATATACCTGTAGGCCGACAGTAACTCGAACCCATGAGCGGTGCTTTTAAGTGACACAGGTAGGCCGACACGCTTACCACTAGCCTTAACACATTATTATATTCCGTGTGTTCCATTGGTCGAGAAGTAAGACGCTTACGTGACCATTCGAACTGTGTCATTAACGACATATTATGCTGTGAATAATGGCCCTGTGGATCAACTTAAAATGGTATAAATAGTATGTAGTGTGAGAGCCTCCTTGCGTAATTTGTGACAAGCTCAGCTCAAACCCTTTCTCTCTCTATTTGACCAAGTGGTTTTATGGAACCTAATAACCGTTATTAAACCTGGCATAGCTGCTGCCCACATTAGATTCTGACTAAGGACGTTACGAAATTGCCTAGAGAGTGTTTGCTATTGCTATTGATTTGTAGAACAACTTAATGAATTGCTAAAGGTGCTACTTAAAATGTTATAAAACAGTTCAATCACAACCCAATACGTCGCATGCTTAAATATATTTTATACATGACTCACGATCACAGGTGTTTAACTGTCGTATTTTGGATTATGCTTTGTTTGGTATATTTCCTGCTCTTTGGTTGCTACATTATATGTTCTAAGTTTGCTCTTTGAGTACAATATATTTTGTAATGCCAGATTTTAAATACAAATACTAATCTAAACAGCTGAATGAAATCAATTCCAGGGGAAAAGGATAGATGTGGCTTTGGCGTATCGCAGGTGTGGTTTTAACGTAGGGATGTTGCTCATTCCTTTTATTATTAGAATTTCAACAACAACAGAAAATTTATAAAAAACGCTGTATAATGCATTTGACACTGAAGGTATTATAGCAAGGAGCTTTTTGCATATTATTTAATCTTGGAGATAATAAATCTGTCAATGTTTATCTTGAGGTTAGTTTGCATAAGACTTGAACTCCACGGGATTTTAAATGCTAGGCTATTATTATCAGTTGGTACATTCATTTTTTCATTTTTTTTTTTTTTTAATTATCGCTTCTTTCGCTTCACTTCTATTGCGCCGGACTGTCCTTTTAACCTTGTTCCTTGCTTCAATATACCTAAGGCTTACATACCATCAGACTGCTTGAACCTATTCGTTCTCTTATGTTTATCTTGCTTTTTTAAATGGACATTTTATGTTATAGTTATTCTCTGTGATGGAATAAATCCAGCGCCTTTTGTGCTAAAGTCGCAGCTGTAATATCTGTTGTTGTGACTGTTCAGATAAATTATTGACGTTTATTTCCACGCACCAATAAACGTGAAAAAAACACTCACTACTGACAGAAGTTTCTGATCAGGTACAGTCCTTGATTGTATTAGTCATGACACCTGTTTTTGATGAGGATTTGGACTGCACGTGTCAGAGACACTTACGATAACTGCTCACACAAAAACCGAAAATCAATTAAAGATCGTATTGTGAGCCGAGAGGATAGAGATCAAAAATGTGAAAGATGGGCGGTAAACACCATTTCCTGTAGG
Source organism: Mopalia ciliata (assembly GCA_034783835.1). Taxonomy (NCBI): domain Eukaryota; kingdom Metazoa; phylum Mollusca; class Polyplacophora; order Chitonida; family Mopaliidae; genus Mopalia; species Mopalia ciliata. The sequence goes on from JAVFBW010129175.1 coordinate 11,608, forward strand.
CGATAAAGATTCGATAGCACATGGGCGACCGTAACCGTAACCGCCCGGCATGGCATTGTAGAGAAGTCCTGTTGTTGAAGCAAAAAGAATATAACTCACAGTTTTTTCGACTTTCTGATTGAACTACCATGACATGTGTTTGATTCAGATAACAGATCGTGTAAGAGAAATATACTGTTGTTTTCTTAAACATTTTTTTACTGTAAAAAAGAACACCGTAAGTATAAAGGTTGTGAGGAAATTGTGTTTTACTGCAAATTGATGAATAAACTTAAGTTATAGGCGTGGTGCAACATTCACCGGGACAAAACAAACAAATTGACCGAATCTAGACGTCTACATATACTTCAGCATATCAGTTAGCGAGTTAAAATGTTGTAAAGGATCCACTTTGCTGAATACGGAGACGATACAGTGTTTAACAGCTGTCTTATCTACCTCCACCAGCGTAATTGACAACTTGGGTACCGTTACGTTCCACCTGGCACTGTACAAAGATGTATGTTTTATTGAAGCCGCTGCAGCTCCTTAAGCAATGAGCAGCTCCATAATCACAATGTAAGCAGACAATTTAAATCAAAAGTTATCACAAATTAGTCACCCATATATGTATAGTAACTACTCCAAGAATATTTACTTTCATAAGAATTCCTGATACTGATGTAATGTGTACAACTGTCAATAACAGATCTGGACTAGGCCTACAACCGATGATACACGGACAAAATGTAAAAATGTTTTGTGCACTGAATTTTGTGCCGTTGGAATGCAATGAAAGGCTGCACTGTAAAGTAAACAGCCGTCAACAAAGCAAAAGCCATTTAAATTCACGATAGACGAAATAACTAAACACTGTCAAATACAAGATCAAGGAAAACTGCTGTATTTTTTCACTTGTGTAGCCTATGTCAACAGCAACTCCCCAAGTGTCAACGAATCTGCGCAAAAACACTGCTGATCATTGCTATAGATACGACTGCTTGATATCTGTATCATTATTCGGATCTTCCAGGGACAAAGCGATACCAATTTACAAAGCATGGCCCATATTACGTTCTAATATCATGTACATGCAGGATGGTGTCGTGTAATTGTATAAGTGAAGGTATCATCCAATCGTGTCGTGTATTCAGAGCTCAAGATTTCCATTTTAGATAACAAAATAGCTATCATACGATCTAAGTTTTATGCCTTTATATCACCGTGTATTTGAATAAACATATCCCAGTTTGGCCGTGGCTGTGTTATAAATGATTGTTATTGACCTGTTATACAAAGCGGTAGCTAGAGCATGTGTTCAGAAACGAGACCAGTATATGTGTCGGTCTGAGTTCAGAAATATAATTCCGTATAACGTATATCAATGTCAGACCACGTACCTGAGTATCGATGATAACACAAAGCTTAATTGGCAGAAGCTCTATTCTGGTTTTTAACGAATGGACACCTACGTTACCCGTGTCCCTGCCGAATGAGCTTTTATTTCGGTCCGCTGCCAGGGTGCTTGACAGAGGGAGGAATAATGACTTGAGACTCATTCCTCGGAGAGAGAAATCCTTCATATATACCTACTCTCTCTTCAGAAGTACTAATGGGGCACTGAGTTTTGGTATCAATAGCGACACTTCAATGAAATGTCAAGGAACACGGCGTTAAACGTTAATTAGTCAATCCTATTGTTATGATTCGATCAAATAGAATGCAATGGAATACCAGTATTCCATCTGCACACGCTTTAAAACTGAGAACGGTCACTTGGTATATTGTGGATGGCGTCTGTTGAATTCCCTTGACCTGTTAGAAGGAAACTACTCAACAAGACAATCACCCAAAGGTCAATTACATGACGAAAATATGTATTTATTCATTAGGTATCAAAATTAGCGCTGCTCCCATCAACAACAAGGGTTTTTCCATTATGCAAATAATTACAAATAATACGGTATTAAAAAAGTCAAGTCAGAGTGCTTGTGGGACAATGAGTTGTTGTATAGAACAGAACATATATATTTAAAAAGAATGTTATTACAGAACATCTAATAAGTGGGGCTTAATGGCACTCAGTATTGTAGAAAGTCGCGAACTAGCGGCAGCTGGTCTTGTATTGACCACAGGAAGCTTCCTGACACATTGAATGAAACACGAACCCGTTTAGGTGCTATGTGCATGACAAGGAACCTTAAATAAGTCTTCGTGATGTTCAGAATGGGTTTCACATGTTTATTCACAGCATTCCATTTTTAGTAGTCTTTTCTATTTAAATACTGTAAAAGGTTTGATAAAGCCATGCCTAATCTGGAATTCAATTACTTTTCAAAATTACATTTCAAAATTATTCTTCAAAAGTTTTGTTAGTGAACAGCATAGTTATTTTAAAGTCAGTCTTCAAACTTTCTCTTTTATTTCAAAAATAAACTTTTAAAGCAGTTCAGTTTGCTAAAGAAGAAGCTTCTGTTGGCAATTTCACGAATGTTTTGTGGCTACACAAGACGTGGACGCTGGATGCCATAATACCAGCGTCTCTCTTATTTGGAAGGTTATTGTGAAGCACACAGTTCATTTTGAAATAGCCAGTTCTAGTATGTGCGAAACACTTGACAAATCTCATTTATGGTTGTCGTGGTAACAACCATTGATACGTTGTGAAATAAAGTCTAATTGAGGTGATTTGTTGTCAATGTTTTCACTAGATTACATTGTAAATACACTTAGGTATTCAATCATTATTAAAAATAACTATAAAGGCAAGTGTTAGTATTGTGGATTCTCCCAAGCTGGCCGCAGGATATGTTTTTGGTTTTCTTCTTACTGATCCTTCTTACTAAAACCACACCTTTTCCTAACGTTTCCAATAAAGCTTCTAAACTATACGTTAAAAACAAGCAACGGAATAGCATAGCTATTTGTTAACCGCACACTTGTTAATCCAGAGAACCATTATCCTTCTGTTTAATTGGTGCTGAATTAACAATGAAAATGGCGTGTTTATCTGAATTTGAATAGTATAACTAGTACAATTCTGATATCAGTTTTAGACTCATATCTCAAAAGTGAACCACATATGCTCCAGGCGGAAGTTATCATAGGTCAGTGGTTACCGTGTTTTACTACTGATTCCTTTAGTTCCACTGATTAGTTTGGTATAATACACAAGTAGTGTAACCACGATAAAAATCAAACTAATTTTCTCTCTCTATATTTCGGCACTTGATTTTGGCATCATCAGGAATGTTGATGATGGCCAAATAAAGTGCCGATATATAGACATAGAAAATGAGTTTGACTTTTTTCGGGGTTACACTACTGATACTCCTTCTATGTTTTCGCTCGTAGGTTCGTCTATCAGCCAATCAATGATTTATATGAGAGTAACATCCTGATGTCCCAGCAATGGCGATGTTGGTTTTCACGAGGTTTCTTCCTGATTTTACACCATATATATAGGTGAGTCAGTCAGAAGTGGACAATTTGTCCCATATAAGGGAGAAAAGTTGGAGTACGACGCCCAGGCAACGTTAGGACATTACCATTAAAACTGATAGCCTTTCGAGCTCATGACCTGTCAATGGTTAATCTGACTGAATTATCTAGTGTGATCAAATGCTAGTTATATTATATCACTGTCACAAATTATCAGTGTATTAAACTAGGCACACGGCGATGATAACATTTACCGAGTATTGGTAGTGCTTTTTCAGTGGGTGTGTGAGAAGAAGATTTCTGGTGAGATTATAATTATATATCGATACAACACTGACATGTTGTTAAAGTTATTCACTACACTTTTACTTAGCTGTTGCGGATAGGAGGGACGCACGTTCCTGAGTTCTTTACTTACCAAAATATAACGACTTCTTAATCATCTTGCAATCTTACACTATCAGAACAGCCCTTCTAGAAAGCGAGATTATTTAAATTCATGAAAGAAAGCCATATTATTATTAATTTGTTTCAAGATAGAAGAATGGCGTAAATCATTCTATTGAATGGACACGCCAATAATTTTAGATGATGATGAAGATAGAAGAAGCTGTAGCAAACCTATAGTATAGGGGTTGTAGTATAAGGCCCTTTTAACAGGGAGGACGGTATATTATTTGCAACTATGGACGAATAATTCCTTTCTCCAAATGTGATGTACTCGATAACTTGTGTTGTTGGCCTACTGGCTATAGACAGTAAGGCTGGGATTTGTTTACGACAATTTCTGATTTCCCTGTTGGGCAAACATCCATTTTATTTGGAATTACGACAGGTGTTAAGGACTGATCCTGCCTTTAACTCTGTACGCAAACCGGCCGAGTATTTATAGAACACTCGTCGTAACCTTTCGAAATAAGTTGACCGCAATTTCTATATTTATCGCTGTTGATGAAAAGGCTGAACCATAGTATTGATTACTAGCACTATTTATAAACGAATTTTTTAAAAGCCTTTTTTTATTTGGGTTATATTATTCTGCTATTTTCTTTGTTGTGTGCGTTTAGCGTTATTTGTTTTGCTATGTATATGGGTCTGACGACAAGTCAGAGAGGAGAGACGAAAACATGGAATTAAAGAACGATTCCATTGACATCAACCCCTGTAAAAGCGGTTAAAATGAATTTAGGAGGAAGGGTTTTCGTCTTGCAATGTTCCAGATGCTTGTGATTACATGTCGATTCTAGGATATTTGTGTTGTTGTAGTTGTTGCTGTTGTTTTCGTTATCATCTATACCTAGTCACTTGATCTATGGTGTACATTCTGACAGAATATGTCACATCACATTATGTACTAGTGGCAGATCAATTGCTTCCATGTTATTTGTTTGTCATTGTCATATTCTACCTGTTATATTTGGAGAGAGTATGAATTATCACATTCTATTCGATAATATTGCTTCTATAAATATCACACACGATTCTGCTGCCGTATTAAAAAGTTGTTAATGTAGTATGCGCATCTTGCGACTTGAAAATTGCCGCTGCTTTAAAGAGTTTGAGCACTTAGCTCACTGTTTTTGTTGTAGGTGGTGCTTCGCATTGAGGAAAGTGTGTAAATGCCATTACAAAATTCATGTCAGTGAACTCTCCTTGGGGAATGGAGAAAATGTTTAAAAGACTGTTTAACCCGGGATTGCAGAAAAAGATAACTCGGTCTTTGAAGTTTTTATCACGTATTAGCACGAACTAGAGCAGATATTCTTCAATAAAATTATTAAATTGGAAACAATTTTCCAGCATTAAGTTGTTATTTTTTAATTGACAATTCTTGCTATGACTGATTCGACGGTATTTTTTTTAGACGTATTTAAAGGGTGTGTTTGCATTTTCATAAAGATCAATAATTATTCGTTACTGATATATAGGAGAAAGTTGCCACAACCATGACTACGTGAGTTTAAAGCTCCATTTTATATTCCTTGTTTATTTGATCAGACTTAGCACTTGAAGACAGTGCAGCTGAGACATATTTCCCTTGTTTGTTTGACGTTGTCAGGATTCTAGCGGCTCAATGTTGATTCAAGATAAAATTATCACGTCCTTTGATAATATGACTTCACTAGGGTTCATTGGCATAGAAAGCTGTCCGAGAACACAGATTTTATAAAAAAATTAAAAAAAATGCTGGTTCAATGGGATTGTATATTTTATCCAAAAAATATGTTCTCTAAAATAAATGAAACGCGGTCGAATTTGTATTTAGAAAATGCAATGTATAAAGAAATTTGACGACTATCGTTCTTGAATTTATCCAGGTGACTTGAGAATATACACGGATTTATCAGTTTTATTGTTTATTTTAGACAAAAGGACCACTCAGGATATAATGTCTACCACTTACTATATATAAGCCGTTGATTGTTCAGAGTGTGCAAATTAGATTATTGTGTTCTTCTTCTTGGCATCTCGCGAGACTTTCGCAAAGATATCCTTTCGGAATAAGACATGATAAGGGGACACTGGTAAGCCATTAACGTGAAACCATTACTTAGATATCAGAAAACAACAAAGTTGTACATCCACTATACGTGTTATAAAGGAGAGTCGCATCTGATTTCTTTATGTTATTATATGTTTTAAGCTTTTAGATTTGTTAAATTATTTACTTAAAGTCGTTTTACCTAGTTCATAAACAGCTGGTTTCATACATAGGTACAAAAAGAACATATAAGTCAACTTAGGCCCACTTATCTCTTATTTCACCATTTGCATACTATACAATTGGTTGCTCACACTTAGTAGACCAATCGATTTGTTGTTACACATAGTAGACAATTCAATTGGTTCTTCACATTTTATACAAAATTACATTCGTTTGTCGCGTTAAATAATCAATTCAAATGGTTGCTCACACATAGAAGATTATTCAAATGGTTACTCAGTACTCACACATAGTAGACTATTCAAATGGCTGCTCACTCTTACACTTATTGTACAATTACATTGGTTTCGCACACTCAGTAGGCTATTCACTTGGCTGCTCAAACTAAGTAAGCTATTCACTTGGCTGCTCAAACTAAGTAGAATATTCACTTGGTTGCTCACATTAATTAGACTATTTACTCGGTTGCTCAAACTAAGTAGACTATTCACTTGGCTGCTCACATTAAGTAGACTATTCACTTGGTTGCTCACATTAAGTGGACTATTCACTTGGCTGCTCACATTAAGCAGACTATTCACTTGGCTGCTCAAACTAAGTAGACTATTCACTTGGCTGCTCAAACTAAGTAGACTATCCACTTGGTAGCTCAAACTAAGTAGACTATTCACTTGGTTGCTCAAACTAAGTAGACTATTCACTTGGTTGCTCACATTAAGTAGACTATTCACTTGGTTGCTCACATTAAGTAGACTATTCAATTGGTTTCTCACATTAAGTAGACTATTCAATTGGTTTTTCAAACTAAGTAGAATATTCACTTCGCTGCTCAAACTAAGTAGAATATTCACTTCGCTGCTCAAACTAAGTAGACTATTCACTTGGTTGCTCAAACTAAGTAGACTATTCACTTGGTTGCTCGCATTAAGTAGACTATTCACTTGGTTGCTCACATTATGTAGACTATTCAATTTTTTGCTCAAACTAAGTAGAATATTCACTTGGCTGCTCAAACAAAGTAGAATATTCAGTTGGCTGCTCAAACTAAGTAGACTATTCAATTGATTGCTCAAACTAAGAAGAATATTCACTTGGCTGCTCAAACTAAGTAGACTATTCACTTGGTTGTCCACATTAGGTAGACTATTCACTTGGTTGCTCACATTAAGTAGACTATTTAATTGGTTGCTTAAACTAAGTAGAATGTTCACTTGGCTGCTCAAACTAAGAAGACTATTCAGTTGGCTGCTCAAACTAAGTAGACTATTCAATTGATTGCTCAAACTAAGTAGAATATTCACTTGGTTGCTCAAACTAAGTAGACTATTCACTTGGTTGCTCGCATTAAGTAGACTATCACTTGGTTGCTCACATTATATGGACAATTCACTTGGTTGCTGACATTAAGTAGACTATTCACTTGGCTGCTCAAACTAAGTAGACTATTAAATTGGTTGCTCACATTAAGTAGACTATTCACGTGGTTGCTCACATTAGGAAGAGTGAACACTTGGTTGCTAAAACTATGTGGACTATTCACTTGGCTGCTCAAACCAAGTAGACTATTCACTTGGTTGCTCACATTAAGAAGACTATTCACTTGGTTGCTCACATTAAGTGGACTATTCACTTGGTTGCTCACATTAAGTAGACTATTCACTTGGTTGCTCACATTAAGTGGACTATTCACTTGGTTGCTCAAATTAAGTAGACTATTCACTTGGTTGCTCAAATTAAGTAGACTATTCACTTGGTTGCTCAAATTAAGTAGACTATTCACTTGGCTGCTCACATTAAGTAGACTATTCACTTGGCTGCTCAAACTAAGTAGACTATTCACTTGGTTGCTCAAACTAAGTAGACTATTCACTTAGTTGCTCAAGCTAAGTAGACTATTCACTTGGCTGCTCACATTAAGTAGACTATTTACACGGCTGCTCACAATAAGTAGACTATTCACTTTGTTGATCAAACTAAGAAGACTATTCACTTGATTGCACACATTAGATAGACTATTCACTTGGTTGCTCACATTAAGTAGACTGTTCACTTGGTTGCTCACATTAAGTAGACTATTCACTTGGTTGCTCACATTAAGTAGACTATTCACTTGGTTGCTCACATTAAGTAGACTATTCAGTTGTCTGCTCACATTAAGTAGAATATTCACTTGGTTTCTCAAGCTAAGTAGACTATTCACTTGGTTGCTCACATTAAGTAGACTATTCGCTTGGTTGCTCACATTAAGTAGACTATTCACTTGGCTGCTCACACAAAGTAGACTTATATTGGTTGCTCACTTATTTAACATTCTGTAAAACAAATCAATCTATTACTGTAAAGACACATTCTCTACTGGGATAAAACAAGTCTTTTGGACTTTATTCCCGCCAAATTTTATATTACTACTACTTGTACTATTTCATAATTTATTGGTGAATAAATTCAATTCAATTCCATTCCACAATTCCATTGGATACTCACACTAAGTAAACCATTCCATTGGATGCTCACACTAAGTAGACATTCCATTGGATGCTCACACTAAGTAGACATTCCATTGGATGCTCACACTAAGTAGACCATTCCATTGGATGCTCACACTAAGTAGACCATTTCATTGGATGCTCACACTAAGTAGACCATTTCATTGGATACTCACACTAAGTAGACCATTCCATTGGATGCTCACACTAAGTAGACCATTCCATTGGATGCTCACACTAAGTAGACCATTCCATTGGATGCTCACACTAAGTAAACCATTCCATTGGATGCTCACACTAAGTAGACCATTCAATTGCTTAATCACACTTAGTAAACCATTTAGCTGATTATTCACACATAGTTAATATCCATTAAATTGGTGGCTAAATTAAGTTAACCATTCCATTGGTTGCTCGCACTTAAATAGTATACCATTCAATAAGCTGTTTACACCCAGCATACCATTCGATTGGTAAACAGTATGTTACATATGATTCCAAAGAATGTATTTTTCTCGATTTTGCTGTTCCTATTTTCTTGTAATTTATTTTCTTTCAGGAAGATTTGTCATCAGCCTCTTTTGATGAATTCGTCTCGGCAAATGACAAACATTTTACACGTTTGATAATCCCTGGACACATGTTCTTAGTGACCTTTTTTCTTAAGAGACTGTAGTGTCTAAGTTTCTAAAAATACGGTAGTGACCTGCTTTTCGAAATCAACAAGGTAACTAGATGTCTTAACAGTTGATGGTAATTAGAATTGTTGATGCAGGAAGCTGGTGGCCAATTGTATAGTGGAACTACTACGTTGTTTAGAAAGACACAGTTATGTCCCATGTGATATATTTAATTGCCATTATCCTCTGTGACGCAGAGTTGTGAGTCGCTATGGGATCTTCGCGTGGTCGCTACCATGGTTACAGCTTGCGAGCAAGGTCTGTCCATTTCGAGCTCTGGCCAGTGAAGACGGGCAGTTCAGGATTAACGGATAGTGTGTTTGTTAAAGTGGAAAATCCAACCCACCCAGTTTATAATAACCTTAATTGTCAAACATGTGGTATTTTGACTCGATCCCCCCAAAATAAGTCGTTACTGACTAAAGCTGTTGTCTACCTTAAATTTATTTATTTATGAATACATAAGGCCTTTGTTATTTTAACAGGAGTAAACCTTTTGTGAAGAAGTATAAGACAACACAGAAAACTTTCAACAAACAAGGGGCGTAACTCTTTCGAACACTCAATTGAAAAGATTCCTGCCACATTGATTTTGATATTTTGTGAATACTCACTACGAAGACATACCTTATATACGTCAGTATCAAAATGTTTGTACCATTTATATTTTACGGCATATTGTTTACAAAATATTCCTTTAAAGGACATAAAGAATGCGTTAAAACCAGTTCTTGTATTTGGGGGGATTAGCGCCAATTTGCATGCACTGCCGCATAATGGTAACAGGAAGAGCTTCTGCACTACCAAACCAAATGTGTACCATCTAAACACAATCACGAGCGCAAAATTATCTGATATATTCACACAATAATGTGTCAAAATATAAACAGCATGTTAACACTTAACTTTAACTGAGAACACGATATGTGCATGACCATTAAACACAATGTCCATACCCGTTAAAAATTATTTGGTGTTTAAATAATTGCATGTAAAAAGTCTTTTCCACACCTTAAATAGAGTGCCAAATCTCACTGTATGGAAATGACAATTTGTCAAGGAAGTATGGAGGGTTATCATAGTGGTTTCTTTAATATGGCGAAGACTGCAATAATAACATTGCCCTATTTAGAATCACACATGGTGTGAACTTCACAAAAATTGACTTCTGGTCAAATCGTTATCCATGGTTTGACTATCTGTCATGAACATTTCATTTTCTACTATTCGGTGTGCACGTTTCTCTCGATGATCTTGCTCAATGGCAACAGTATAATTTTATCTGCAGATCAAAGTATTGATTAATATACCTTTATTTAACAAAACATGTCCCACAAGATTAATGTTTAAAAATATTAGGTGACTTTAGGAAATCTTTAAAGTAGGAATCAACAAATATATTTTTTAAAATCGATTATTAATATATAATCCCCATATTTGTTGTTCTATATTTCTGTGTTGCTGTTAACAGTTAGAATTCGATATCTTATAATTCATCTTTATTAGAACCAAAAATAGCCTTAAAAAATATTTGACATAACACCAGCATTGTTTATGTATAAAAGGGTTCCAAGTGCTCTGGAGAAATATGGCAAGAAAAGGTTGTTGTGATTGCATCGGGATAGTCTCAATGATTGGGATCTGTGTAAGATGTAAGACCTACATAAAAGAGATTGAAACATCTCTTTGAAGTCTTAAGCACCTTTGATTTCGAAATATAATTACTGATGATCAGAGTGCAATGTTTAATATACATGAATAGTGTATGGGAGATGTTGGGTACATTATACTAACAGGATAGGAATACTCAAAATAAGTCTGCCCATTAGTGAACTTTCTGTTATTGTTGTTAGCACACCGTATTGGAACTGTTTTGATTACTCCGTTTTTTTTTTTTGCTAGTTACTACTGTTGCACTTTACTGTAAAAGTACTGTGGAGCATTTTACTGTAATTCCAATTTCTTTCAGCACTATTTTGCATTTAAACTGAACAAAAACTTTGAACATGACTTCTATCCATCTAACCATTTAAGCTCCCTTTGCTTAGCAAACGACTCGGAAAACGACCGTAAAGTGATCAGAACTTGTAAAGAGATTTGCCATCACGTATAACCTAGACCTTAATGATGTACAGGTCTATACGTCCAAATTCAGACATATTGTTTACAAAGACAACATATAAACATAACAGCACATCGGTGGTTAACGGCGTGTTATTTATTACCACCTGTCGGTGTTGTGCCATAGCTGCAAAATACACATGGCGGTTGATGTGGGTGCTAAAATCCTATCCAAACTTGAAGCTGAACGTAACACACGCAGTACTTGATGAATAAATGAACACAAATTAAAAAATGTTTATGTTTAACGCAATACACGATCGAGGTCGTCGACCCATTGGCCTCTTCAATTAATACGAATATAATAGATCTGATATAGTCAACAACGAACTTTAACTTGTCTAAGTAAAATTGTAGTTTTATTGAGAGTAAAACCAAGCGAAGTTTTTAGCCTGATTCACACAAACACTTAGGCCTCACTCTAAACTCTCGGGCAAATTGGAATGACCATCTAGCCAATTTAATATCA